>JAUMHQ010000051.1:7614666-7626511 GCA_032361165.1 Enteromius paludinosus | reverse complement strand
TTGATATTATATCTAAATATATTTAATATATAAACATAACATATTTTCATTAAATATATATACATGCATGTGTTTGTCTTTATATATACTTAATAAATATACACGGCACATACAAACATATTATGCAAAGAAAAACTTTTTTATTTTGGATGCGATTAATCATTTGACGGCCCTTTTTTATTTTATATTTTTTAATTTTTTATGCATTCTAGTTAAATGTGCATTTTGTCTTATTCTGGTGTATCTTTGCAGAAGGCCAGTACCAGCTGGAGTGTCCTGTCAGTGCAGGGGGTCACGTGTTTTCTGGCTCTCAGCCACAGTCTCGTCTGGGTCAGTCCTGCTACCCCCGCAGTACAGCGAGAGGTATGACTCGTGCAGGCAGGGGTTTGGGTCACTCATACAGATCACCTGGTGGCTATAGAGGTACCTTTCTCTTCCTCTGTCTCGTTCCTTTTCTGTTTCTTTCACCTTTACATTTCAGTTTGCACATTATAGAGGTGTATTTCTTGTCTGTAACTCAACCAATGCACTGTATACGGTCATTCTTGCACAAACTTTACCAATCTGGTACTTCAGTGTAAAATTAGATATTTAACAAAATGTTTTTGGGCTAATTAACAGGTGGTTATGATGCCTACAGAGTGAATGTGCGTTCTCCAGGAGGGGGCTTTGTATCCCAGACCCACACAATACACAGAGACCCTGCAACTGCCTTTTATATGCCCAGAGTAAGTTTTTTTTTTTTTTTTTTTTTTTTTTAAACACCTGATTTGCTAGCTTGATTTCCTGATTATTGTAATCAGCTTCATAATCATTCCAGGCATAAAGTTATGGTACAAATTATTATTATTTTTTTTTAAAGGTTTACTATACATCGATCTATCTATATCTATATAGATATTAGCAACCATATTTTATATATGTAATATGGTTGGTAGTAAAAAAAAAAAGGGTAATTTTATTTTGCTAACAGGAGAACGGTTTTCAGCAGAGCTTCAAACGAGGTGGAGGCACAGCAACTCAAAGGAGCAGTGGTATGACCCATTGATCATACATTTAAATTTTTTATTTTTTTTTTTTTTTTTGCAGAATCCTTTTAGGTAGCATCTGAAATTCTGTAAAATTAGTGTTTATCAGGCTACTCATAATACCTCAAAGTAAAATCCTTAACTCTGTTGTCTGTCATTGTATCTCCTCGCTTCTGTAGCCGGTTGGAGTGACTCCTCTCAGGTGAGCAGCCCGGACCGGGAGGGTTCGTATCCGCTTGACTCAGGAATCAGTGACACACTCTCCATCCCACCAATGGAAGTGCCCATCACGCCCCAGGGCCCGCACACTCTGATGCCCGTACACGTGTACCCGCTCGCCCAGCTCCGCGTGGCCTACTCTGCTGCCCGCACAGCAAACTTCGCCCCTGGCACTCTGGACCAACCGATCGCTTTTGACCTGCTGCACACCAACCTCGGCGACATGTTCGACACGACCACCGGACGCTTCACCTGTCCCGCTGCCGGCGCGTACGTCTTCATCTTCCACATCCTGAAGCTGGCCATCAGTGTACCACTATACATCAACCTCATGCGCAACGAAGAGGTGATGGTGTCCGCGTACGCCAACGACGGTGCTCCGGACCACGAGACGGCCAGCAATCATGCTGTCCTTCAGCTGTTCCAGGGTGACCAAGTGTGGCTGAGACTGCACCGGGGTGCGATCTATGGCAGCAGCTGGAAGTACAGCACCTTCTCTGGTTTCCTGCTGTACCAGGACTGAATGTCTATCTCTAAATGGGCACTCAGAGGGAGAAAGGGGCATTTTGGAAGTTACTCTGCACTTTATTGCGCTTTCGGTTAAGCATGGTGCAATTGCATGTTTGAAAGATCATGTTCAATAGTACAAAGTCAGTGTTAAAGCTAATGTAAGATGTTTGCTGGTAACGTTTACAAAGGGTTCTTTAATTATTATCATCAACATATTTAAAATTTCTTTTCAGATTTGAGTATTTACTGTACTTGGATGCACATACTTGTAACCCAAAGTAGCTGCATTTAGTTCTCACTAAATTGAAATCCTAACATTCAGAAGCATCTTCTGGTGTTTAATGGCCTTGTATGCTTGTTTGCTCATTTTACGTGAGATGGGAAGGTTTGCCAGCCGTATAGAAGTTTGGGAAATGGTGCCTTTCTGGTTTTGTTTGGGTTCATGTTGAAACACATGCATCGCTTTGCAGGAAAGGAGGATTTTTTTCTTTCTTTTCTTTCTGGTAATACTTGACATGTTGAGCACTTTAAAAGGGGAATTAGTGGCCTTGTTGGGGTTTTGGGGTGTATGTGTGTTAATCTGTGTGTGTTTGTGGAAAAATACTGTGAGTGAACACTGACTCTGCCGAGAAGGCGTTTAGGCCAAAATTGCTCCCCCCTGTGCCTGAAATAAAAAAAATGTGCAGTTCACATCTGTGATTTGTCATTTGTGAAAATGCTCTTTTACTTAGTAAGTTAGCAGCTGGTCGACTGTTTAAGTTGGTATAAAAGTAGAAAGGTGTAGGGTTTTCACCTTGGTTAAACAACAGAATTAGTTTTGGTTACACTTTGTTAGGTGGTCTTAATGATGTTCTTGTGTTCATTGTATTGTAAAATGCTTCTGCTATTGAGGTGGGATACGGGTAAGGTTAGAGACATAGTAGTTAAGGCCACCTAATATAAAGTCAGACCTTAAATTATCTTAAGTTTAGTCTTCAGTTGATTAGGACTACTTTTCTTCACCTGAAGTTGATTTCTTAGTTGAACTGGGCTGGCCAGGAGTGACAAAGCTGAAAGCATTTTCTTAAGCGGTGCAAGAAAACCGGAGGAAAGAAAATGGCTTGCAATACAGTGGGGTAATCATTGACATCCACCATGCATGGGATGCATGAAACTGAGGTTTGTCTGCATGTTTTGATCCTTCCTTGTACAGAGATTTACATACATTGGTCTCAGTCTTATTTATTAGAGAGAGAGAGAGAGAGAGAGAGTTCTGATTGTCTATAAATGGGCCTGCATCCATTTATCCATTGTTTTTAGATTCAACTTAGACATTTTTATGTAACTGAATAAAAAAAAAAAAGAAACCTGACCGGTCTCAAAGAGAAATTTAGCTGACAAACTTTAAGACTAGTCTTAAACACCAGGGGCCGGTTGCATCGAAGGTTATCTTGAGACAAAACAAAGACGCTGATATATTTTTAGCTCAATGTACGTTTATTTCATTTGAAACCGCCCAGACTTGCATTTTAGTCTAGGACTAGGCCTAGTCTATGAAAGCGGGGGTTAATCGAGAGGACATTGCATCGTCTGGTTGTTCGTGTCATTTTGAGTTTTGGAATGAACACTAGAGGTCGCTGGTGCCCAACTCATTGCTTGCCGTGAGGGCTTCTACTCGGATAACTTCAGCTGACACAAGTCCTGCCACGGGCTATGAATGTCACAATAAATGTTTACTTTCCACAGCTCAGCTCTAACGGCCGAGTGTTTGTTCATTTTGCTTTCAGTGAATATCTAAGCGAATGTTATTTCGGTCATTTACTCACCCTAAATCTGTTCCAAACCTGTTTAAGTTGATTACATCTGCTGAACACAAAGATGATGGCTTATTCAAAAGAGTGTTGAATACAGGCATCAACTTCCACAGAAGCTGACTGTTGCTTACTAACATTCTTCAAAATATTGGTTTACTGTCATGGTTCATCATTATTTCATTACTTGGAAACATCTCTTTATGTTGATCTTAGTGGTCATCATGACCGCTGTATATTGGTCTTTTGCACACACCTCTCTATGGAGTGTGTTGTCAGCTCAATTGAGTCGATCTAAAAAGATTCAATCTGATTAGTTCTACATGTTGGCAGCAAATCAAAATTCTGGGAGAGTGAAATTTAACCTCCAGCTGGTCTGTAGGGCAAGCCTGTCTGCAGTTGACCTGTCCAGACTTGCTCAAATAATACCTCCCCTTCTTAAACCTAGTTTTACACCCCTTCATCATGTCCCATGTAAACCCACCACCACCTCTTCTTACATACCACCTCCTACATTCTGCGAGGTCCCAGGATGGCCGGGATGTTCAGCTGTCGTCTTGCATGCCATGGTGTGGAGATTTTTTGCTGGATTTTGGAAAAAAACTGACTCTACTGTTCATTGTGTTCATTCTGCCTTTTGGCTGTTAAGGGGAAGGCAGTCTTGGAGTGTAAATACTATAAAATTCCCACTTCTCAAATTTAAGGGTTTTCTGGTTTTTAGTTTGTAACAAATTTGAAGTCGTGAGCCGTATTCTGAGAAAGAGGCAGCCTGGGAAGTCACCATATACTAAGGTTACATCCCTGAGATTACTGGCATGGCTAAAAGACAACCGTGAAACTACCAACAGCGGTTTGGTGCCACAAAGAGAGACAAAAACAAGTTAACTAGTCAACCATGATTCCTTCAATTTGTTTTGTTTTTGCAAAAGCACCTCCAAATAATACCTGGAAGCCATTTATCTGTGAAAGACGGCATCTAAATGGTGTATTCACACAAGCTGTTAAACGTTTCAGACTAAACAGTCGTTTCTTCCTGTCTCCTGCCTTTAAAATTAAAGCTGGTGATTTGTCATCTGCCACAGCGTCCTTCCTGAGAGAAACTAGGTGTAGTTTGAAAACAAAAGGGCTGGTGACCGTGTCATTAGCACAGATTTTTACATGCATTTAGTCATCTTGTACAACAGCTGTATTTAAATGGGTCATTGTCTTAGCAAGACACTCCTGGCACTGTTTCAGGCTTTTATATTGACAGTCATTTAATTACTTCTTAAATTATCATCTAACCTTGTTTGTTTTTTAATTACTCCTATTAGTAGTAAAAATGAATTTCATTAATGTACATTCACAAGTGATCACGTCTTTCCAGTCAGATTAGTTGTAGCCTGATAAAGCAGTTTACATGCAGTGGACCCACTCATGGCCATTTTGAGATCACATGACTAGCTGAATACTACTTAAAGGTGCAGTGTGGAAGATTTACAGCTAGTGGTTGAAATGGGTACTGCAAAAACAGAGGCACTTCACCCCAGATCGCACATTCTCGAGTACAATAACTGGTTATAGCATTATTTTTTCAGAAAAACAGCTATGTAAACAGCATGATTCACACTGACAGCAATAGCATAACATTAAAAAACATTCGTTTTTGCAATTATGCTAATGTATGCGCAACATTTGAGCTCTTTTGAGTCTGCAAGACAGGAAAATGGCCATTTGTGTATTTGCACCCTGATCTGAGTTTGGTGTCACGGTTTTGCATTTAAGTTCTGAACACTGTACCCACAGTCTTGCCAAAACTGTGGTGGTATTTTACATATGTTTCCTATCATAATGTCTTTTTGTGGCTTGCTTCTGTGCAGTGAGAAGCGAGAAAGGGGATATTTTAGAATTGTGTTCCATGAAAAGCACTTAAATCAATTTATATGTTCGTGTTGTGGGTTGGACCGGCGACAGACTTGTCATATGACTGCTATTGTTCTAATATTTAGAGATGTTATATTGCTGTATAAATGCTCATTGTGGATGATACATTAGGCCTACCGGATCTCCTATTACCAGCATTTAGAGACAGTTCATGAGGGTTTTTATCATTGTGTTACTGTGTATTTACTTCTCTTTTTTCATTACTTTTAGACATTCTCAAAAAAAACAAAAAAAAAAACAGGGACAGGCTGTGTGCAAAACAGTTCAGCATAAATTCCCAGCATAACATAGCAGGAAATCCCCTTTCAGAGGTCCAGTGTAACACATTTACAGGGTGTCTTGCATTGTTGCAATCTGCAGTGCATGATGGGACTGGGTAAATATCCTATTTTCCGCCCAGGAAATAGACTCTGTAAGCCGCAATAGGCTTGCGATAAGATTTGCGTCCGATTCTGCCAGTCCTGCAGTGTTGTTTTAATCTCTCTGATAACCATCTTCTCATAACAACTAGTAAATCGAAAACAACTGGATTGCTAGTTTACAGAGAACTGTAGAAATATATTGCAGAGGCTCATGCAGACTGTTACAGAGGCCCAAACACCCAAAGGAGTGAATGTTTTCTCACACCCGTGTCAGAATTCAGAGGTTTCACACAAAAGAGCGGCTGTGTGACTTGAGCTTACACCTCTATGAGGAGGTCCAGGTGTGTGATTTTAACCTGGAGCTGCACCCCGTCATTTCTTCCCATCCATGCGATCTCACTCCTTCATGTTGAACGTATATTTTTCCTAAACCTCCTCCTGGCGTTTAACTCCCCCGCTCAATGTCAACATGCCAGTGGCCCTGCAGTTAGTTTAGTCTTGTGCTATGTTTGGAAAAGCATATTCTTACTTTTGAGGCAATATATAGCTTTTATGATGTGCAAAGTATGCAAGTTTTCTGTATGCAGCGTGGATAGGCGGTACTTCAAGATACGAGGTGCATAAAAGGATGCTTTGTTTATATTCAACTTATGTCCATCATGCAGATGTGCCAGAGTTTACCATACGTCTAGTATTTTTATGCAAAATCCCAATCCCAATGCATAAAAGCCTGACTTGTGCTGTCCTATATATTCAGAATAGCATATACGTTAAAACCCCTATGTGCGTAGTATGTATTGTGTGTTGTGCCCAGTATGCAAATTTTCTGTATGAGTGGAATACCCAGATGATCACATTTGCTAAAATATGCATCTGGTTGCATTGTAGTGTACGTGCAAACTTATTTTTATCTCTATCCATCCAGCATTTTTTTTATGCAGTTTCCCAGTTTACATAAAACCCTATGTGCTTGACTTGTCTTTTTGTTTAGTTTTTTTCAGAATGGCATTCGATTTTTACTACTCCTACAGTATGTAGTGTGTATTGTGTACACACTATGCAAATTGTACATGTACCCAGATGACCACATTTACTTAAATATGTAGTATGCAGAAGAACAGACTGTACTAAATACTAGATATCTCAGGTAGGGAGGTATGACAACAATACACAGTATCTCTTTAATACAGTAGTATGCATGCTACGAGTAATAAGTATTCCATTCAGAACATACAGTAACAACACTCCCTGTTACACATACTGTATGTGTACCTTTTTACCCTTTACAGATAAAGTCAATCTCTGCCATTAAAATGTTTTTATCCTTGATTTAGTGTGAATGTGTTATAATTTGGAAACGCTGTGTTATGGTTTAAATATGATTTATGTTGCTGTTAATGACTGCCATCTTTCTAGTGTTCGGTTGGAAGCGAATGAGTTTGAAGCTCTGTATAAGGGGGGGGCTGCAGGCTCCTGTTTGCATACCCAGACTGGAGATAATTTTGGGGCAGGTTGGAAAGTGCTGTGGCGTGGTTTGACTTGGTGGCTGGCGGGACCATTAAATTGTTTCCACATGGAGTCTTTTTCAGTCCTGTGATCCTTAAAGTCCTTAAATTACTGTTAGCAATGTTGCTGTGAACTAATCTGGCCATATCTCTGGACGTGACAGCATGTTATGCACATTTCGGACATTTAATCCACTTCTATCCAGCATTTCTATGCAAACAAACCAAAAAAAGCTAACCAGTGTCCTGATGTTAAAAAGGAGCTAATCAACTACATGTCTACATCAACACAAACATGAATGAATCCCGTTCTGCCTAACACCGATAATGCAATTGTAGGCCTCCATTATTCTTTGTTGAAGCATTGCTCCGTCTTCCTCTCCTTGTTCTCTTTCATCATTATTTGCTGCAGTAGAAGGATAATTATAGCTTTTGGGAAATGATGCCTCCATAAAGCCCCCTTTGGGAAAGAATCAGGCTGTGAAACGATTCTGTGCCCGCTGTGTATAACAGCACTATGCTGTGTGGAGAAAGTGTGAGGTAAACAAGTTCTTTCAGCTTTCTCTGCCTATCACAGTCTGAATGGTGAGACGTTCTCCATTCTTCTCTCCAATATGTTAACAGACTCAATATTCACCGAAAGGTTCATCTCACAGCCTTATGTGATGGGAAACTTGCTTTTTCTGGATCTTAAATTAGTCTGTGTCCTTGAGTGTTATGTAACGTAAGCAACGAGGCGTTGTTTGAGTCCTTTTGGGATTTATGTATACCATGGGGGTGTGTATGGAGATGTATGCGTGAGAGTTTCAGAACCACAGCTCTGGGCCGGACTGGTTCACATTAGAGTTGTTTATCGCGTGTAAATGATCCAGAACTGATGTTAATCAACAAACGCACATGCACACAAAGCCTCTGAGCTCATCTCTTACTCACGGGTCTGGCGCAATCTACAGTGCATCACACAGAAATTTACAGGAATATTTTGGCGCTGTCCAAACCACCTGAAAAACAACTGCATATTCTGTTTTACTGTGTTTGCGGCTGCACTGACACGGCTGCTGTGCTGCATGCTGTTTTAGCTATTTAAATTTCTCCTTTCGCTTCAGTACGAATCACATTTCACCTCAGGAGTGTGTACTCTGACAATTACAGTCTGTAAATTTGCTGTTCGACCTTCACGGTATCTTTCATAATACACACACAATCTAACACAAAGCTTTGTTTTGAGAGTCAGTTGTTGATATAAACTATTAAAATTCAGGTAAAACAAGCAGTAAGCAGAATGCAAGGAATGGTTCTAAATTATTATTATTGTCCTTTTGTGAGGCAATACCTTCCAAATATTTAAACATTAATCAGAAATAATTATGACGAAAGTACATATTGAGTAGGCCATTGAGTGCTTTATGTACAGCACTAAACAGGTAGCAGTAAATTCAACATATTTTAAACACAATATTGCCAGGCATAATAGAATATTTAGGCAGTGTCACAAAAGTGAATGAATCAGTGTTTTTGAACAAATCGATTGAGTGACTCAATTAGCCTACATGTTTCATTGTTGATGAATCTTTGCCTGCGTCCAGTGATGGGAATAACAACGTTATAAATAAACTGCTTTAGTAACTGCATTATTTTTTTCAGTGACGAGTAATCAAACGAATTACCGTTTCTAACAAAATGTGTCGTTACTATAATTTATTATAATATTATTAGCATTTTATTTCTCAGTCTATCTTAATGGATGTGCTGTATTTGACGTACGATAAACTCCGTGAAGGCGCACGGGTCGCCATCGCTTAGTCTCACACACCCAAAGAAAGACAAAGGGACTTTCACAACACGCAGACTAGACGCGATACATGTAAACGATATTCTTTGCTGTAGTTTCCAGCCAAAATAGCGGATTTCTTTAAGCATTCCTCAGCTTTTAAAAACTTTATCTGGTAGTGGGCGGGACTTTAATGCGCCAATGACGCTCATTGGCTGGCGCTCACCTATTATTGTCCCCGTTTTGATTTCAGCAAATCAATTCGAGCGAACGAATACTACGTAATTAATATTCATGAACCCAGCAGCACATTAATACTTAGTGCGTTTAATATTGTTATTAGTAGCAGAATTCGTAGTAGTTTTGTTATCTTATAATTTTTGCGGCGCTTTTTATAGAAACACTAACTGATAAACAAGCACCACCACCAATTCGTTTTATTAATTTAACATTTAATACTGAGGGCATCCGAGTTTGCCTTTTTTTTTTTTTATAAAGTTCCCTGGTTACTTTTATAATGTTGTAACTCAGTTACTAACTCAGTTACTATTTGTGAGAAGTAAATAGTGAATATAACTTGCCCAACACTGCCTGCGTCTCAATGTGCATGTTATCCATCCTAAATGTGGTATTAATTTCCTTTTTAAAGCAGATAGGGTGGATATGTATACTGGGACGCAGGGACTGGTTCTAAGTGAATCAGTTAATTGATTCAATGACTCGGTTCAGAAAATGACTCGCTCAAAAAGGCAATTATCGCCACCCTCTGGCGATGTATCAGCACAGAAATAATCAAAAATAATAACGTGCAAACACAGACAAGCTAAGTGCTAAAACACAGATGCATTTTATTTTTAAACAGTCATATATATATATATTTATATATATAAACTGATGCACATATAAGCGTTTCAAAGGGCTTTCGTCATGGTGTGTATAAACTGGACATATGTTTTACAGGAAAGAGAGTTATTTGTTGTTGACAGAAATGTTTTTGTTGCTTCTAACGTTTAGTTTAGCAGTAGCAGCACACAGTCTGCAGGTGTTGATGGGCTTCTTCACTCGTCCATCTCTGAGGGATAGAGGCCTTGTTTCAGACGTACTCACCAGTCCTCTACGGGATTGCATCAAAAGCATGTATGAAGAGGTATTTCCAGTTTCGTGCCAAATAGCTTGTTGAAATGGAAATCGGAGAAAGGGGAAAAAGAGGTATGTACCGCAAACAATACAATGGAAAGAGGTGTGAGTGTGTCCTCAGGTGACCAAGGACAGTTTCTTGTCAGCTTGTTTTTAAGTACATCAGCAAATTCAGTGCTTCCAGTCTAAACTGGAGCAAAACCATATGAGCATGTAAGCAAGCTGGAATGAAACCCACATATTTATGATTTGTGGGAGTGAGAGATCATGATGAAAAACCTGTAACCTTTGGGGTATTATCCCCTTGATGTATGTGGTCAATATTATAGCCTTGCTGAAAATAAATGAACAGCTGTTATGTATTGAGCAGTTTGTTATGAGTTTTCTTCGTATCAAATGCACAGAAATATCAATGAGCTTATACCTTTATAACACTATGTTTTATACATTTTCACATTAAGCAGTGATTTAAATGATATTATCCTCCTTGATACTGTTTAAAATACTTAATCATATTAATGCTGATATTTGCTTGCTACATGTGTAGCAAATATAGTAGTTTCCTGTCAGGTGCATGTGCTATTTTGTGAGACAGATATGTGAGTGACTCACTGTTTTGTTTGAATTTAAAGAATTTAGATGTTGTTTATTCATTTCATCCAATTGATTTGTTTATTAAAAGCTGTAGATCTGCCTCAATACTCTTGTCTCTAACAGGAAGAAATTTTGATTTAGCTGCTGCTTCAACTAATTCTTTTTCTGATTATAATTAAAGACAGGCCCATGATTTGAGGGACCGATTTGATGATCATAACAAAATTCTGCACGTTTCAGCTGTTGGTTCCAATTTGGGTTTGTTCATCCTTTTATGACTCATGTCTTGCCATTCGAGAACACTCCATCCGGAGATTTTCTCTTTCCCGTTAGTCATTTTGGGAAGAGAGCGTGACCCGTTGGAAATGGCAGTGAATTTGTCTGTTTCATCCATTTGGCCGTGCGGAGAGAAATACGAGCTGCTGCAACGTTGTTTAATTTGTGCTGACCTCAAAAACAGGACAACTGAGAATGGCTGTTTTTATTTTGATTTTATTGTCCAATCAGTCATCGCTGGAGGCTTTCGTAGGACCAGTGAACAATTGTGACTTTCGTGTCCCGTGTTATAGCAGCATTATATTCGGCACACCAGGTGCAGGAAGACAGACAAAGAAAGGAAGAATGAAAAAGGACAGTTGTCATTAATATCTGTTCGAGATGTTTGTATAGGCCTTTGTAAGTGATGTAAACCATTCCCTGGTTATTAACTGTACCACCCTTCTCCACCCTTACTGCAGCCATTCATTTCTTCTGCGGTTTACACAAGGATTGTACATCACTATGGTGACTGAAGCATTAAATCTGTTGTGTAAGAGCTGTTTGCTGGACTGCAGTTGACTACAGATTGGTTTTGTTGTATGTATGGTGCATGCGGCAGATAGGTGTGCCCTGATCTGTCAATGTTAAAATGTCATTTAAAAATTATGTTGCTGCTATTATATATATATATAATATATGTATATATATGTATATATAATATATACAATCAGTCAGTGATCAATAAAAT
>JAUMHQ010000051.1:7569692-7583391 GCA_032361165.1 Enteromius paludinosus | reverse complement strand
TCCCCTTACCTAAGCTACATACCTTCTATGTACATATCAGAGAACAATTTAAAATAATCTCTCAATGCATTCTATGGAACCTTTAAGTGCCTATTTTATCAAAGTGCAAATACTATTTACACTAACTCCACCCACCAAAGTGTGATTGGACTACTCAAAATGTAAAAAGACGTTAGCGTTAGCTCAATCGTTAGCTCCAGTGGGGCTGATTGTATAAAGCATGTGATATGCTTTTTCGACCTAGGTTCGAATGTGCCCTTTGGCAAACATTTTTCTCCTTTTTCATATTTCATATTCCAATTCCACTATAAAACAATTTATTTTTAATAAAGAAATCATAAAAAAGTTGAAGGGCTAGGGTGGGTGTAGGGAGGGCTTTAAAGTCCCAATAAGGTGGCATCCATGTAATAATTTGAATTCAATTTAAGTTATCATTGCATACTGTTTTATAACGTATATTACAATAATGAGTTGCAGATAATTGTCACTATTTGCAATAAGTAGTATAAATAGTAGACAAATAAGCAATTTTAACATATTGTGAATATCAATAAGAAATACTGCTATTTTCACTTCAAGCTGCTTCCTTAAATTAAATGGACAAAATCCATTCTTAAAAAAGAAAAGCAGTGATATGATACAATTTGTTTGACTTTCCCATGAATGTAGTTGCGCTACACATTTACAGAAACATTCAGTTGTTTTGACGTGTGTTTGCGCAGTTGTGCACTTGTGTGCGTAATTCTGAGATTTGTATTTGGAGATTGTGAGGGCCGTATCTGATTGCTAGTTTCCGTTAGCTGTCTGATCCTAGACTCCCCACTCAGCTAATCTCTCATCAGTACAAATAAGCACTCTTGACAAAGCTAAATGCGCGGCATTTAGCCTCAACAACAACAGTACATCATGCTAAATTGTACGTTTCCATGTAAATTACACTAGCAGGACTGTAACCGGAGGGTTAAACGAATGCGTCTGCGGTCACAGACCCTACTGTAACTACGTTCAATCTTATTTGATCAAAATGGACTTGTTTGCAAAATAATGCTCTGCATCTTCCTTTTTCCATTCCCTCCCATCTAAATGGCTCTATTTCAAAGGCTGGGGCTTGGCGTATAATGGAGAGTGTTTTGTATTAATCCCCCAGCATAAAATCAATGTGTTTTGATGAGAGGGTGAGCATTAGCGAATGCTAATGTATGCAGCAAGCCGTACTAAACGCTTGCTGCCATGGTTACTGCGAGGGCGTCTGAAGGTCGTGGTTGGCTCTCCCACCGTAGGTAGCGATGAATGTGGCCACTGCAACATCGGGTGATCGGACCACCTGGAGGAAGACAGACAGATTGAGAGAGACAGAGGCTGCTGGGATTGCTTTAACTCTTGCTGCTGTAGTATGTATTCAATTTGCAGGGTTTTAGTCTTGTTTTGCTAAGGTGAGAAGTATATGATCAGTATTGTTAATTTTGAAATGCATCTGATGTTGCAGAGACCACCAAATGTACACCTGCAATTATATTTTAGATTAAAAACTTAACAAAATAACTATAAAAAATAAAAAAATAATACTAAAATTACTACAATTCAAATCAAATTAAAGCAAAAAAATAAATATTTAAAATAAAACAAAAATAATACACAAAAAACAAAACTAAATGACTTATTAAAATTAAAACTGTAAATATGAAAATAAAAACTAATTCAAAATACTTTTGTAATTGAATATAAATACATACTTCTCCTTCCATTTCAAATTTAGCTTACTGCGATTTTAAACAGCACTTTCTTGACCCAATATTGACATTTTTGCACAAACAAAAAACAAAAAAAACAATGAAATTGCAAAATACTCCTCACTTTTTGAATTAAGCATGCAATATTGATGAGGTCATGTGATGATGCAGCATACTGTACTTTTCTATACTATGTAAAGATACACTGTCTAAAGAAAGAGAAACAAATAGAGTGAGTGAGTGCAGATGGATTCAGCACGCTTGTCCGCACATTGTCCCAGAAGGCTGAACAGAAGCCGAGCAGCCTGTCCAGGACATACACTGAACATCACCCAAAACACAGGCCCAACACACGCACACGCACACACACAGAGTAGCTGAAGGAAATGTTTAACTTTGGCTATGCTATACCATTTCTTATACAATAAATACTGCCCACTATTTCGACAAAATAGTATATTGACATGCATTATGCAACAACAAACATAAAGAAGAGCGCCTTTGTGTGCCTATGAGTGCTTGTATTAATGAGTGTCCTTCAGTGCATGGATGGTGTATCTGTGCCAAAGCAATACACGTCCGGCCATGTCTGAAGCACACCTTCAATAAGATAACAATAAATGTGATTTGTTAAGCCAATTTAAAGCTGGTTGTGTCCACTAAAGGCCCTTGTGTCCTTGGCTTGTACTGGTTAATTAAACAAATGTAAATTGTGTAGACAGAGCAGAAGGTGAATTTTCTGTGTCTGGTCCTTCTGTGCTGCAGCATTTGGAGGCTTTGATGTTCTGTAATTCTGTCCATCTTTTTAAATAGACGTTTGTCCCAACAGACTAGGGTTTCCATTGAGCAAGTGGGAGTGTCAGAAGGAAATAGGATGAGAACATTCAGCTTTTTTAAAATTTATAATTCAATTAAATTCAAGTTTATCTATATAGCTTTTTTTTTCAATACAAATAATTGCAAAGCAGCTTTACTGGAAATTAGGTTTCTACAATATATATTGTAATGTCAGTGAGCTCTTCATGCCCCAGCACCCAATCAAGAAGCATCTGAGACATTTCGAGAGTCCTTCTGTAGTTTGTGTAACGCACAGTATGTGTGAATTCAACACGTTTATAGTGTATTTATAGGACTTTGCTTCCTCACAGGGCGACACCAGTTCACAGTCAGCAGAACAAACTGAATCTTCTTATCTCAAACAAACACAACCTTCTCGTCTTGTGTTCAGTGACTCTCTCATTGTGTTTTTGTGTGTTCATACTCCTCTTTCTGCTTGAGGGGAGGGGCTGATTACTTGGAAGAGTCTTTGTTGATGAAACAATACTCTGTGTGTCAACAATGCGCATGGATGAGTTATGTTGTGTTATGTTTTTGTGCCTATTTGCAATTTAAGTCAAATCCATGAATTTCGCTTCATGTGTAAAAACTCCACTTCGGTGTTCTATTTTATGTGAACAGTACCCATGTTCACACAAAGCCGTGCCTCGTTCCTGGAGTAATAGTTAGCGAGCTAATGCTAATCTCATGTTCTTGAGCTTTAATGAGAGGACTTTTAAGCAATTAAGGCTTCGATTTAATTACATGATAGGTCGAGGGTGTTGAAGAAGCCGAGGTGAGAGAAAATGTCCAATGAGACCTCTAATACCTCGTTTTTGCCCAGAAATCAATGTGATTAAAGTGACATCAAATACTTTTATTTTCAGAGAAGTGAACAGTTTCTTACAGTCATGAATGTGATTTGCTACCACACTTTTTGGTGTTAGTTTGTGTCAGGCGGTATTTGTGGAGGATCGGTAGAAAGCATTTGATTGGACAAAATTAAATGTAGTTCAGGATGAGTCATCAGTATTGTTGGATCGGAAAAAGATTCGATTTTAAATGTGATCATCTTCTGAAATTTAATTTTGTCAGCTATTGTAATGATCAGCTGGATGTGCCAGCACAGCTCTGGATGCCACTCCATCTCTCCATGAATTTTGTATGTGTTTGTGTCTATTTTCACTCATACCAATGAACTCATGTCTCCGCCCCACTAGTCTGTTGTCATGGTGTTTCATTGCTGGCTCCGCCCACTGACCTAGTTTTACGTGTATTTAACCCAGATGTTTTTGTGTGTCGTTCTGTCGTATTACCTTCCGTGTTTTTGAATCTCATTGTTCTAGTTTGGATGTATTGTTGCTGACCCCTGCTCTCGTTTGGATTATCGCCTTTGCTTCTCCCATTGGACTCTGTTTACTGTTTGTTTCGACCCTTGTGACAGCTATAGCCTATACTAGAATATTAATTAATTAATTTGTGTTTTGTAAGCGCTTTAAAATATCAATCTGCAGAAGAGCAGCTGTAAGGAAGACAGTCTTTGGAAAGTACACTCTTTGATTCTTTTTCAAATGGAAAAATCGCTTGGCTTGGCTCGTTCTTTGGTGTGCTTGATTCACAGTCAGTGTATGGTTAGTTTGACAGGAAGAATGTGGGGAATGGAGGATTAGTTGATGAAGATAGAAGAAACTACTGAGATTATTCAGAGAAGCAGGCACTGGTTTGTGTGGGGAAAAATTATATTTATATATTTATATATATATAATTTGTAAATGTTTTTGAAAAAAAAAAATAATATTACATTTTCATTAAAATAATACTTATGTAAATTATATACTTCAAAATATATTTATATAATATATTTAGTTATAATTGTTATTATTTACATTTTGCATTATTTAAATGTATATTGAAATACATTACAATATTTTAATAATAAAACTAATAAGGTTTACTAAATAATTTACTAATTAATTTAAATTAATTTATTTGAATGTATTTTTTTTATGGTAATAATGGTGCAAATGTCTTTTGAATAGGTTTTTGTATCAAAGACTTTACGATTTGTGCCTACTCAGAAACTGCCTTTGAATAAACCTTTAGGAAGTTGTGAAATCTAGCCCGGGTAGTAATTTCAGTTTGTGTAGCTTCAAGTATTTCCATATGTCCTCTATACTTTGTATATGCTGTTCTCTGGCATTGTCTAGCAGCAAATGCTGTGACTATGTTCACACAAAACAAGCTGAGGTGGAGTAGAAATCCAAACTCACAGAAAGCCTGAGGGGGAAATCTATGTAATTTGAGATCAGGACTATTGAACAATACGAATCACATTTAGTTTCTTTTTTTTTTTTTCTTTAGAGCTGTGGTTCCTTACTTGGGACTGTGAGTAGCCAGACAGAGAGGGAGAGAGATGCTTAAATTACAAGATAAGATCTTTGTTTGCAATCCTAAGTATAGGACAGTCTGTGGGGGAGGAATTAGTGTTCAAGGATTAGATGAAGTTTTCTGACAACCATAAATAATCCAGTATCATTTCACAGCACCCCACCTTCTCCTTCAAAACACACACACACACACACACACACACACACACACACACATAAAGGTAATTTACAAGGTAAACATGCACTAAGAGCGAAGAATCTTATCTAGAGATCTAGAGCTTAGCTTAGTCAAGATAGATGCATGCATGCATGTTTTGGACCCACATCATTGCCCCAAACAGGTCTGACCTGAAGAAACCCTTTGCTTTGTTCAGCTTTGAGTTCGACATATACAATGCATCAAATGCTCATGCAGCACACTTTAAGAATGATGTCTGAGTTAAAATTAGATTTGATCCTGAATGACAATTCTTTAAGGTTGTTTTGAGGTTGATGGTGTCTTTTTATCTGTCTGTCTGTGAAACTCCCTGACTGATTGGATATGAATGAAACACCTTATATGGGTTGTCCTCTTTTATTTTATGGGGCCTGAACTGGCTGGGACAGACACAGCTGTTTACTGGCAAGGTCAGCACATGGTAGCAGGTTATTTCAGACAGATGGCCTCATCTTATCTGTCAAGGCTGTAGAGTCCTGATTTCTCAAGACATTTGTTTTTTTTAGGGTTTTTATTTGTTCCTTCATCAACAATGAGGGCATTCAAGACAGTGTTATTTTAGTATTATTTAAAATGTACATTTTGAATTGGGTTTCATTTGTATATCACAATTTAAATGTTTTGTTTAAGTTCCATTAATTTTATGCGATTTTGTTATTTTAAAAATATTTTACTGTTTTAAAAAAAAATGAACGTTTACTTAATTTATTTTTGTTTACTTTTAATCATTTTAATAGTAAAAGAAAATCTTAAAAAAAAGGTGGCATGGAAAGTAGTTAAAAAAATTAATTTTTCAGTTGACGTTTTTTCATATTTTATTATCATTATTATTATTATTATTTCTTATTTAATTTACAAAAAGTTTTTTAACAGTTTAGTTAACTCTTAGGCAAATAAAGTAGCATTAAATGTATATATTCGACAATCCCAGAATACAGTGCCAAAAAACTCATGAAGAAAGAAAGATGTTTTTTTTTTTTTTATTATAAATACATTTTATATTAAGAAGTATCTATAAACAGTTTGGTATGAACTATTTTACACTGTCACTGCGAACAAATCTCACTCAAACCACCTTAAACTGTTTTTCTTAAGTGGTGTAGGGTGGTTATAAATGGATGGCCTCCCAGTGTTTATCTGGTTTATCTGAGTGTGCAGTCTGACAAGCTGAAAGTTAACCAAAAACCCTCCAAAACCAGCCAATAAGAGACCAGCTAATATCAACAAACCAGCATAGGCTGCTTCAAAATGTTTCTTCAGCAAAACTTAGTGTGTGCTGTTTGTGTTTATATTATGTTGTTAGCCTAGGAACAAGCTACCATCACTCTCCATTGGAAAGTTGTGACTTACTGCCTATGTAAAGTGTGTCAAATAAGTCACTCATGAAGTGTCTTGATGACCAGGATGGTGGCAGGAAGTCGGTGATGCAGATCACTATAGGGTTGAGTTGCTGTGTTTATTCCAGATCTGTTCTACAGTTCATTGTTTAACGAATCACAGTATTTTGGCACGTCTGGTCACCACAATCTGAACAGGATTCGGATTGAGAAACTGTTGTGGTTCCCGTTATTGGTTAACCGCAGGACAAAACTTTAAACAAATAATAGCCAGAATTGTGTAAAAACATTGTTTAAGGAAAAGTAGCTTTGCCGCTCTCTTTAAGAAACGGTCCTTTTCAGGTTTTGACCCTAATAGCCCTGGTTCTAGTCATGAGGAACTGATAAATCCTTCTTAGCTGGATGCTTGGCCTTTTGATTACACAATAGTGCAAAGTGACTTTTCTACAAAGGAGAATTAAACATCTAAAGCCACATTAGCCTTGTTTTCCATCCAGTAAGTACAGTAGGGGTCAAATAATGAGGTTTAACAGTAATGCTGACCTTGGCCATAATATTTTGAATCTCTAACTATAACTGCGTGACCTGAATTGTTATCATGTGTTGATTATGGAAACAGTATCTAATGTTCAACGTATCAGAATATGGCCTCGCTTGTCAAAATGTAGGAAGCTAGAAATATAATGTTAATTAATATTGTTTTGTTTTTTTTTCAGAAAATGTTACACCATTGATTTAATTACTATATATATATATACAGTATGAATATAAATAAATAAAAATTAATACATTTTCTCATTTTAACTTTGAATCATAATTTATCTGTGATGGCAAAACTGTTGTTAAATGAAATTTTCTCTGAAAAAACGATATTACAACCCACACAAATGTGAAACACATGGTGCAAACAGAATCAGCAGGGATCAACCACAGAAGACACGCGCACACACACACATGCTTTATTACCACAAATCTGTTCATGAACCTTTAATATAGACAACAGTTCTCAGTATTTATGACAAACATATAAACATATCCTTATCTAGCCTAAACCATCCCATTCCCAAAAACATTGTTGTGTAATGGTGCACTTCAAAATCGGGCCTTCACTGACCCAGTCATGTGTTAAACGTGGATGGCAGGCCGGCTGCTGTGGCAACCGGTTCAATGCAGTTATGCAAGAGATGGGACGTAGGATGGCAGAGATCGTGTTATGAATTTACTCCCGTTTATAGGTTGTCAGACAAATCAAAAAGCCTTTTCTCCTCCCGCTCTGAAGTTACATCACCGTTCAACAAGAAAAAAGCAAGCAGGCCAGTTTCTTTTCTTTTTTTTTTTAAGCCGTAATGTTTTTGTTTTTTTTATCATTGCGTATAGATACATTCTATCTAATCAGTGATTTCTTCAGGCCTGTATGAGTGTTTTTGGTTGTGTGCGCAGCTGTGGGTGGTTTTCCTGTGGGAGAGCAATCGCATCAGCAAGGACAGAGAGTCAGATGCTTGAGTTTAGATAGCGAGAGCGTCTCTATACTGCAGAATGTTACGTCACCTGCTGCTTAAATACTAAAGTCTAACGCGACCCATTTAAGAGAGCAAGGCATTCTGAATACAGTTTTGCCATTATTTCTGTTTTCTGTAAAGGTCAGAGTGTATTCAGCCTAATGCTGTGTGCACTTTGTATGTCATACTGACCTAATTTAAAGTTGCGCAAAGTGTGTGTTTGTGTGTGTGTAACTGCCTCACCTCGTATAGATCCTGGCTGAGTTGTGTAATGATCCTGGCACTGGTTGCCCTTCACTGACATGAAAGGAAAATATACAAGCATACGTGGGTGGAGAAGGGAACTCATCTGTGCCTATAACAAAGAAACCTTTCTGTATGATTAAACCAATTGCATAATCTTGGTTTTTAGTGCACCTTACATAACACAATGCCCTTTTCCAGTTTTACACACAGCAAGATTTAAATTCGTACTATTTCTGTTTACACTTTTATACTTTTATATTTTTTTTTCACATTTTGCTTCTTATGTAAATCTAAACCTTTTTGTATAGGAAAACAAGACTAAAATACTAAGTAACAAAATCAGTTTTTTTGCAGTGAAGTGGAGACAGCTGCTTTTAAATGATGTAACAATGGCACAAGCGCTGACATCAAACGCAGCTAAAGCAGGACCGCATCAATATTCTAGTAAGTGGGAGGTAGACGAATAGAGGACAGACGGGCAGCTGGGTGTACCAGCACCGGGGTCGAATGTGTTTATTACCATGCAGGAGGGCTGTGCAGGCAAAGGAAGACTGCTGGACAGAGGGAAAGAACGACAGATAGATTGATAAGGATGTGTGTGAACTAGATTCCATCTTGCATTTTCTATCAATAAATCTTCAACACATAAAGGAGTAGTTCACCCAAAAATTTATTTGATGAGGTCATCCAAGTGTAGATGAGTTGTTTTTTCTCAATCAGAACATTTGGAAAAATCATTTTGCTCACCAGTGTATCCTCTGCTGTGAATGGGTGCCGTCAGAATTAGAGTTCAAACAGCTGATAAAACATTGTATATAATCTACAAGTAATTCACATGATTCCAGATCATACAAAACAAATCCATCAATAAGGCCTTTTGACTTCAAACCATTGCTTCTGGACAAAACCAGTAGAAAAAGTCCATCCCTTGTTGTCTCCTAATGTCAAAATCCACCAACTGAAGTTGTGACTTGAGTTGATTACTTGTGGCTTATTGTGATTTTATATAAGCTGTTTAAAATCTCAATCTGACGGCTGCAGAGGAAATTCATGCTGTTTTTCTCCAAACTCATCTACACATTGGATTGCCTCGGAGTGAGTAAATGTTCACCCCACTGACTTTAATTGTATGGAGAAAAACACTAACCACCCATTTCTCAGACAAGGCTTAAGCTAGTCTAAAATTTATATTTCAGCTGTTTCAACTGAAAATATCTTGACATATCTTAAAATATGTCAGTGTACGCCTGTAAAGTTTTCTTCTAAGGCATTTTGGTAAAAGTGGCTAAAAAAAATAAACAACAGATTGGAAAAAAGACACGAGGAAGAGTAAAATATATGACAGACTTGACATTTTTGGGGTGAACTGCTGTATGCTTTTTAATGCTACACTACACAGTAGATGCCCCAGGGACGGTGTTGTTCCTGGTCTCCCTTATTTTCGATGCATTCAGCGCACAGTAATCTGTTTGTGTTTTTTCTTGAACTGAATAATTCAGACAAACGCTGTGACCTCGGGGGCTGAGGGACAGGATGTTCTGAACAAGTCCATGTTAATTCTGCATTAATGAAGGGCTTCGGAGGCCAATCACACACACACTGACACACACAAGGACACAAACTTAGACATGCTGAAATTCATATGCATGGACACACGTTTACACTTACGCAAATATACTCGCATATGCAAAATCTGTGGTAAAACAATCCATGGGTTTTCATTTACTCACTGGCTAAAAATTGACTTCAGGGCCTTACGAAATCATGAGCAGTTTCCCAGACTTATGAAACGCTAATGAAAAATAAAGCCTAAGCAGAACACATTTTGTCTTAATTAAAAGCACAATCGCAGTCCAACAGAACTGGCTTTTTGTGTGTGTGGGTGTTTCATGCTGCTCTTTCATGTTACTGGGAGTGTATGACATGTTAAAAATCAGGTGTGGATCCCTGTTCTTTGGTGTAAACATGTAGAGGCATGCTGCCTTTGTGACACCTGTCACTTTTTTTCCCATCTGAAGAGGAAAAAGTTATACAAAGTGTAGTCTATACTGGGTTTTATACATGGTAACATTAAAGAAGCAGCACAGTATCATTCTCTTTACATTTTCATTTAGTCTTCAAAAGTATATTTGTACAAAATCCTTTTCCAAAATGGGATTTTGCAACTACAGTCATGTGTCCTTGTGATTTGGTCAGTCACTAGAGCAGTATTAATCTTTAAGCTTTAGATTATAAATATTAAACCCATTGTTGCAGACGATGCTGAACAGAGTGTGAACTAGAGATGGATATTAAACAAACAAACAAATAGGGAAATAAAAAGAGCATCATCAGTGCAAGGACTCTTTGTTGCCTTTTGCTTTCTTAAACCACGGTAAGCTGTTTATAATAGGGCTTATTATTAAGAAAAGTGGTATTTTCAAGATCCTGTGTTGGGTTACCTTTAGTTTAGCTCCTTAACTGTTTGAAAGGAGGAACACATGTTTTGTGCATGTTCCGTGACGAAACATCGTGAACCTATCTTTATGCGGCAAGTTTAAATATGCGGACTGATATGCGACCGCTGGAGGAAAAATTCAAATCAATATTATACTTCAGTTAAAACATCAGTGTCAGTCGATGCAGCACAAGAAGTATTGTAATACTTCAGAAGACTCTTACTATAGCGAATACGTTTTATGGACTAGTTGAGGCTGGTCTCATGAAAATGCATGTAAACAGTACGTCAAAATAAACAAACAAAAAAGCAAAAAATTAATTTGGCGTTTGACATGCATATAATACAGAGTTTTTGCATGCATGAGATACGCAATTTGCTGGCGAGCATATGATATGCACTTTATGCGTACATATTTTTTTTCGTTTTCAATAAAATAGTATGCCAAACTGATTGAGTTTACTATTTTTATACAGTATAAATTGTGCATTTAGTTACATTTTTGGAACTTCTCAATTTACTGTATGGAATGACCAAGACATCCAGTTTTATATTTCACCTCCTGTGTCCCACGGATGGTGTGGAACGTCATGAGAGTGAGTAATGATGACAGGTTCGTATTTTTAGACAAACAATCCCTTTGACTCTCTAATGTCTGCCTACATCAAAACACAGATCTCTGACACTTTTCAGTCCACGAGCTGTTCGTTACTCATGCAGTGATCGGATGCGTTTTGCATATTTATAAGCTATCTGTAAACTTGTGTGATGAGTATTTAGGTCAGTTGGTAATGCTCAGTCCAGCTGGTGTTGAGATGCTGGTTAGTGAGATGTTTTGTTGTGTGTGTTACGTCTGTATTGGACTCATATCAGAAATCCGTCCACCCCAAAATCCTCTAAGAGCATGTTGCCCGATACCCAGCAGATTACTGATGCGACACTGGCTGATAGCACCATCTGTGTTCTAATTGAATTTGTCTCGTTACAGAGGACAGTAGATGACCACAGCTAAACACTGTAAGCTAATGGTGGAACCTGGAACCTCTGACAATAATCGCTTAAAAGCCTGCAAACAGGAGTGCAATGATAATGGAAAGCAATGGCATAGAATGGTTAATGGCTAATGCAAATGAAATCAGTGTTATTTCATTGACTCCTGTTTGTTCTGTGGTGCACAAAAAGGTGAGATCGTTCAGATGCTCAATGGGTTGCGTTTTCGAGTGCTGAGTTGTGTTGCATCTCCGCTTCAGATGTTTCTCTTGACATTCCTTGCGTTAATTAAAAGAATACTTCATCCAAAACTGAAAATATGCTCAAAATGTACTCGCCCCCAGGACATCCCCAGATGTACATGAGTTTGTTTCTTCATTGGAACAGATTTGGAAAAAACATTTTCACTTGCTCTCAATGGATCTTCATCAGAATCTACGTAACAATCCACAACATAATTTTATTAGATCAGTGGCTTGTGAAGCAGAATTAACAAATGCATCGATGCTTCAAATGGTGCATTTTCCTTTAAATGAGACCTCTATCTGTAATAGTTTTATCTAAGTTGGGAGGAGGAAGCATTATCATGGATCATGGACTCATATTTTAGAAGGGGCGGTGTAAAGTTAAAACACCTTAAAGATGGATATGTTAACAACCATGCAATTTTATACCTCAGAATAACTGACACTGATTATTGTGATGTTTTTAGCAGCTCTTTTACTCTTATTCTGACGGCATCCATTCACTGCAGAAGAATGGAGGGTGAGCAAGTGATGTAATGCAAAATATCCGATCAATTTCATGCAAATTAATGTTGTTTTATACAAAAATGTTGTTTTATTTCTGACATTATAATATTTTTTACAATGATTATATGTATTTAAAAGAAAAATATAGTATTTTGTATTTAAAAAAGACAGTTTTTAGAGATTTTTTAGCATTCCATTCAGAACATGAGGCAAAAACTCACATAATAGCCCTTCACTTACATAATACATGCTGCTCATTGAACTAACCTGGTATTTTGGAATTAGAAAGGACTGCATTGGTCTGTAATGAGCGTTTCCAGTTAGTGGCTATGACAAAAAGTGAGCAGGAAAATAACTGCTTGTGATTTCTTCCAGTAAAGCGTAAGTCGGTATGGGTGAGAGAGAAACACAGACTAAGCACATGGAAACTTTCTGGCAAGTATACTTGCCAGTTTATTTTGCTGCATGATCAATAATTTAGCTGTGTTTGTCTGCTTCTTTTTGTGTTGATTCTTTCCTTATGGCAGAAGTGGTGTGTAGCTGGGACTTTATTTAAGTTGCTGGATGATAAAAGAGCTAATGAAGGATGTGGGAGACCGGAGCCACATAAAGGAAGCAGAATATTTCAAACAGATGCCAATGAAACACACACACACTTTAATCTAATGAGCTACATTCATTTCTTTACAATGTGCAGCAGTATGGAGATTAATGGTAGGAGAAGCTTGTTTGTGCAGTTTTATTTCTTTGGTTGAGCAATCTTGCATCTGGTTGAGCGTGTGTGTTATGATGTGTTGTGTGTAAACTTTGGATGACGCCTACACACTAAAACTCTTGCACCCGCAGGAAGACTGTGTGTGGGTCTGGTCTTGCCTAAATTGAAGGGACCAAATGTCTACAAAAATATAATAAAACCTGATATCACCTGCATTGGGGACCACACAAGAAAAATGGTTTAATAAACGGCTAGGGGAAGCAAAAAACTTCAGTATAAAGATAATAGAAGTTCCCACCATGACAGATAAACAAATAGTATGTTGTGGTATGTAATGATTTTGGGACAAAGTTAATAAATTAATAAAAAATAAATGTTTGTTTTCATGTGAAAAGTTATGTGTGTGTACATACTGTATATATATATATATATACACAAACACATACATTTAATTAAAATATGTTAAAAAAAAAAACATTTCTTTCTCTGTATATATAAATATATATATATATATATATATATATACATATATAAATAAGCATTTTTATTTGTAAAAAAAGTTATAAGCATTAT
>JAUMHQ010000051.1:7548921-7565996 GCA_032361165.1 Enteromius paludinosus | reverse complement strand
ACACTGAAAATGTCCTCATAAAACACCTACATATTGTAATACCTATGTCATACCCATGTCATTATACAAATTTGTGTTAAGTTAAGTATAAACTTACAGTCATGACTGATAAATATATACATATATACAGACACTTACATATATATATATATATATATATATATATATGTACTAAATATAATAAAAAAAAAAAACTTTAAACAGTTGTGAGATTAAAAATCAGAAACACAGATTTGCAAGATGTAAACTCACTTAGTATTGCTGTAAAGATTTTTCTTTATCATATTTGAGTGCATATTTTATCAGTGCACTCTGGGATTGTGCGTGTGTTTGATCGATCAGGACATGCAACATTGATACAAGCGTCTCGAAGCATATGGTGTCGCTGTCAGCTGAGTCCAAGTAATACACAAGCACACACTCTGTACATATGGTCTTCTGAATATTCATGCTGTAGGTTACAGCCAAACCTAAAATCGCAGTCTAACTTGACAGGCTTTTAAACAGCACTCTGGAAATCTGTCTCCCTCTCTTTATCTTCGTATTTTGCATTATCATCAGAAGATCACCAGCTGTGTCTTATTCTCAGGCGTCCTACATATGTGCACAAATCAATACGATGCCTATATGCGTCTGTCTGTGTGTGTGTGCTTTTAATAATCCTCGCAGATAGAGAGCTCCATTATACAGATTGGTCTTTCACATCAGCCCCATTCTTACATATTAAAGTCGACTCAAGCATGCAACTTCCCGCCATCCACACAAACGTACTCAACTCTGACCTTAATGGTCGTCTGATTTGATTTGAGGTCATTTAGGCCAGATATATTTCATAAACCTATAGCCTATGTAACATATAGCCTTCCATAAACCTATAACCAGTACTGCAGAAAGTCTTGTTTTACTATAAATATTAACTAAAATCATTTATATAAAATAGATTTAACATAAAATATTGATATTAGACACTTTAGATATTAGATATTAGACAAGTCAGTTTCCGTTTTTAGAGATACAGAAATACATACAATAAAATATATAATGCAAACATTCAAACATTCAAATATATAATGCAAACATTCAAACATTTAAGCATAAATTTTACTTAATGAAATAAAACAAGGGATGTTTTTAAATGTTAAACAAGTGTTCCCAAATGATAGATGAACGTCTATATAAGTAGGATTTAAAAAAACAAAACAGTTTTAATATTTTTACAGGTTGAGTTATAAATTTTCCTTTTGTAAACAACATGACTCATGTATCTCATTTTTCCTTTCAACACGTCGCCCTTCTTTTTTATTGCTCGCAATGCTTTGCAAAGACTTCCAGCTCCTCTCTACACATCGAACGATCCCCATGTCCAAAGAAAACACAGAGAGGGCAGGAATAAGCTGGGATATTCTAGGCAGGGTTAAGACAACAGAGCAGGGGCCCCGCTTCAGGCCTCATAGATCTCATGAAAGAGGGATGGATCCGTGAAAATATTTGGATGTTCTAGGCGAGCAAAGTGCCTAAAAGTCTATGTTTGTACATGTACATCTGGTAGCGTGTGGTCGGTTTCTGGAAATCCAGGAATAAGGAGAAACTGAAGTCTCAAAATCGGGCCGTCCAACTGCTACTTTACACATCTTTTGGTAATCGGTTCTGGGATGTGAGACCGAGCCAGAATTAGCAGTGAACTGTGATTAAACATTTACACAGGCTTTTCTATCAGAGACGTGGTCAGCAGACATAGTTAGTGGCATCAGAGCGACAGACGGCTGGAAAATTGATAAGGTTTTATGTGTATAAAGATAAGGCAAGCATAAAGTTCATTCGCTCTTTACTGTATGAGCGTGACACACACAAATTGATCACTGTCTGCGACCTGTGACCTTTCAAATCCCTGACCCCCAGCAGACAGATGGATCTGAGGTTGAGGGGAGGAGATATCCTATTCTCAGTCAATGTCATTGTGTTCTCACTCTGGCTTTCCTTTCTCGGTTTTCCTTTCTGTTTTCAGTACAAGCATCATTAGTTTCAGCAGAAACTTGACTATTTCCATTGAAAATAATACCACATTCCTGTCAGGCTGTATGTGAAACCAGAAAACACAGCCTTGGTTGTGGTTAAATTACTCTGTGAGAGACCCAGGTGTTCCTCAGCATAAGGTCAACACCACTAAGCTTACAAGATACACCCAAGGTCGACAGGATAGGGCTTTCTGCCATTATATTTTGTTTGTCCATCGCTTTATGTATAAATACACGGTTGTGATATGGTTTAATGAAGCACTGATACTGCATCAATGCAGTTTGAATCAGAAAATGTATCTTAGTCATTTAGTTTAGCATTCAGCTGTGTGTATGCAAAATAGAGCCTGACCGATATATCGGCAGGCCGATATTATCGGCCGATATTAGGCATTTTCCAAACTATCGGTATCGGCATTTATGATGCCCGATATATGAATATTTCAAAAATAAAATAAAAATGGACAAAACATCCCTACTGGTAATTTGATTTGGTTGTTGGGTTTTTGTTCAAAGGACTTTAAAGTTTCATATCTAAAGTTTCTATTTTTACACATTTTATTTATCAGAACTTCTGTTGTGACAATAAAAGAAACAAGTTTCTTTTTAAAATGCATTATCATATTATGTTAGTTAAAACTCATAAATAACTACAAATAACTAATGTTAGGGAAATCTGTTAATGTTTTGTTGCACGTTTCTGAAATAAAAAATTAAAAATCGAATAAAATATCGGCCGATGTATCGGGATATCGGATTTTAAAACCAACAAATATTTGTATCGGCCTTCAAAATCCTTTATCGGTCGGGCTCTAATGCAAAATGTTTGCGTCAAAACTTCAGTGTATTTATTATGGGTTTTTGTTTGGCTGTTCGCAAATGCTAAGTGTTCGCGTCAAAACTGAAGTATACATTGAATTGCATTTGGCTGCACAAATGCTCACATCAGAACTGAAATATATGTTGGCTATACACATGCGCTATGCATTCGTGTCAAAATTGCAGTATAGTTTTTTCTTAAAGATTTAGCTATATGCTAAGCGTTTGCGTCAGAACTGCAGTACGTTTTGGACTTCTGCATTTGGGTGCATGAACACACTACGTGTATATATATACTAACGTATATACTTTGGGCTTATGCATTTGGCTGTATGCATGTGCTAAGGATTCACATCAAAACTGATGTTAACTTTGGGCTTATGTGTTTGGCTGTATGCATACACTAAGCAATAACATCAAAACTGACGTTTTCAGGCTTATGGATTTGGTTATACGTATGTGCTAAGCCTGGCATCACCAAGGTCCTGGAGGGCAGGTGTCCTGCAGAGTTGGATATTTTTCTTACACAAATGCATCAAAATTTCACTTCATTAGGCCTTTATTCACCTCCCGGAGCTATGTGGGGTTTCCTTTATGATGGAGTTAACTTCAAATTGTCTTATGGGTGAGCTGTCCCTTTAAGCGTTTGTCTGTGTGCATACGCTATAAGTTTGCATCAAAACACTTAAGGTTTTTGCAGTTGACTGTACGGTATAATTTGGGTTTATGCATTTGGCATACATTTGTACGCATACACTGAGTGTCAAGCGTTCATTGGGCTTTAGTGAATTCCCCTGTACATGAGACTAAATGATTGGTTAACCTTCAGGGTACACAAATAATTACAAGCTGTAGTGGAAACTTCCTCGCAGGGCTGGTTTGGTTATTGAGTAGATTGATGCATATGTGTTTATGTAGTCTCCGCACACACTCACACACAAAGTGCAATCAATTAGTCCATCTGTAGGCCAAAACATTTGCTTTTGTTTCAGGCCTAAATTGGAATTAGAAAATCAGCCATGAGGTTTCTATTATCTCTCTCTGACTTAATTCGTTCTGTTCGGTTAAAGTACAGACTGACGGCTTTAATTTTAGGATATTTGCATTCATAAACAACAAGCCGTGTTGAAATTACAGTCCTTCGAGCAAATGTAATTGGACAGCTGGTCGTTCAGCTGTCTCCTGACCAGGTGTGCGTCATTACAGCTTTAGCACGTGCACAAAAGAGAGCTAGGTGCTAGGTAGTTTAGGTGTGTCACCATCTTAAATAAGGAGATGCAGCTTTTAGATGCATTACATCATATTTAAGCTAATTATAAGCTCTTCTTATAGTTGTATATGAAATAATAACCTTTTTTTTAACCACTTCTACCCTGTTGCCAATTTCCAAACAGGTGGTCTGTCTGGGACAAGCTGCCCCAGTTTCTTTCCACATCCCAGCAGATAGTAAGACTAACATTATCCTTTCTTTTCTCGAGTCTGAGTCGCTCCCTCATTCTCTCCATCTAGATCTCAGAATGATAGCAGTGACACCAAAGATAAAAAATCTGTATTTACATGCACTGATAGCGCTTTATAAACTGGAAAAGTGTGTTGGAGAAACAGTTCGTTTTTATATACATTTCTGACCTAAATTCTTACATAATACGACGAGGGGTCCATCTGCGTGAACGTATAAAATGTTAAATGGTCCTCTACTGTCCCCTGGTGGTTAATTTTAGAAGTTCATCTATTTTTAAAAAAGGCCTACACTTGAGAGAAATGCTTTCTTTTTATGTATTATTTAATACTAATATTTAAAAAATAACTCTTATTGAGTTAGAAGATTTCATATGGCTATATAATTTAATATAGTGTGTATTTAAAGTAAACACTGTGCTGTAGGGGATGTGTATACATTAAAGTATTTCCAATGTGTTATACTAATAGTCTTATACTCATTAAAAACATTGATGTCTTTATCAAAGCTTAAACAATAATGAATAACCATCTTTGATCTACAAGCTGTTCATCTCACTCTGTCATACTACTGTGCTGACCATTCAAGTCACTTAGGGCCACTCGATTAGATTTGAATGAATGTGCATTATTGATACAAGTTGCCTCACCAACATGATATGTTATAGTGTCTTCTGTCTTTCATAAAGCCTTGATATTACTTTGAAAAAAGCCTGGTGACAGGTAAAGCTGGAAACACAATTCCACTGCAGAAAAATGCTAGATTTTACAAATGTGAAAGAGGAACTACATGTTTGGTCATTACTTAGTCAGCTAGAAATACTTGGGCTTTTCAAACTGGGCTTCAGGGGTTTTTCCTCGGGTGTTTCCTCGGATTCATAACATGAATCTTAAAATATACATCACATTAGGGAGCCCTAATGCATGCAAACATTAAATATTTTCTCAAAAAAAATCTAGACGACTTTAAACCAGCACTGACACGACCTGATAAAGTTTTAATGCAGACTCTGTGAAACTCAAAAGTCAAGCCCGAATCTCCAAGTTTCCTTGCCAGCTCACGCATTCCTCTCCTGCTGCTAGGTGGTGACAGCGAATTGATTTTAATCATCTTTATATTTCCTCACGCTCTGATTAAGGTTACATCTGGAGTCATAAGTACGCAGTGGCTTGCAGAAATTCCTCAGAAAAGGGGAGAAAGTTCAATATTAAAATGAAAAATCTATTACAATGAAATCCATGATTAGTGTATGGAACAAAATGGATTTTACAATGACGGAACATTTGGATTCTCAATCTTTTTTCATGCAAACCATTTGTCCCAAATCTACGTGATTTAAATACAAACCTGTTGTAAGGTCAAAGGCCACAGACCCTTTTAGGAAACACTTGTCATTGTGGTGCCAGTGAGTCGGCACAAGTATTTGTGAAAGTAAAGCAAATAGTGTCAATCCTAAAGTGAGTCCTGACCTTTGACCTCTCTATCCACTATGTCTATCTCCGTTCCCCTGAATTGATCCGTTAGATTTTTCTGGATCTAGTGTGTGAGTGAGAAAATTCCCGTACTGATAAGTGTCTTTGAAGAGAGCTATTACTCAAGAGTGTATCATTTTTCTAAGCGTCTATGTGGAATTTGCATTAGGGAGAAGGAGAGTCTTTAAATGGGTCCATTAGTCCGGATGCGCATCTATTTGCTTGTGTATGTGTGTCTGTCTCAGTGGAGTAGAGACAGTCTATGCAGTACAGGAAGCCAGCATGTCTTCCATATCTGCAGAATACAAGGACTTAAACATCTGAAGGGACGCTACATACTCACCTTGAACACACTCCAGGTAAGCTGTGCCTGGCAGGCCGATCTCATTAAAAAAAATCTCAAGATCTGGATTTATTGCTCACACGATCAGTTATGGCTTGTAAATGAAAACCAGTTCAGATGCTTCCTGGCACCTTTTATTGTGGTTGTGAGCCATTTAGAAGATCATAAGGATTTTATTTCAGTCTCAGGGAGCTTGGTTGATCGCCACAAACTTTTATGACAGACAAATAAATATTTAACAATCAGTTTTTCACGCTAATTAGAAAATTGTATTCTTCTTTTTAGCCATTTTAGCCAAAAATGAAGCCCCTCGTGCTGTTGTTTTGGATTTTCGTTGTGCCTGGACACACTTTTGTACTTCAGCCGAGTAAGTGTTGTTTAAATTATGAATTGCTTATGATTAAATACTTTATTTCACTTAATGTTTTTAAGTCTGCATTTTAAGGTTAAATACAAAATGTTTCATATGAAATAATAAACATAAATTGTTCAGTTCATAAATAAATGTATGTGTATTATGGAACAGGTGTAATAACTAACTGCAGGCTTTTAATCATGTAACTTATGTATTACAGTCAGCAAATGTCCTAAAAGCAAAAGAATAAACAGTTATGAGGGAGATTTTGCATTCATTTTGTTCACTAAGGTTTATTACCTCTTATAGGTTTAAATGTGACAGTCATGCAGAATGCATCTGCAGAAGGTGACCTTTGGGCGGAGCAGAAACATGATCGTTTAATGGAGGCTCTCGACACTGATAAGGAGAAAAGAAGTGAGAAAGAGGTCTCTATGAAAGAGGCGGAAGAAGAAATGGACACAGTCGAAGAACATGGAATGAAGAAACCAAAAAGGGTGGAGCAAACTAGTAAAAGTGATGTAAAAAGGATAGAAGTAGTAGAAAGAGAGCAGCAAGGACAGAATCTGGATGAACATGACATGTCAGATGTAACCAAACCCATCCTCACTGCAGAGAATACCAACCATTCACAAGAAATTGAGGGTGAGGAACATCTACCTTCTCCTACCATGGCCACCGCCTCCCAACCTTTCCTGAACTTGCATCCAAAATCTGTACCTTCCTCATTCTCCTTCACTCCACAAGGACCAAAAACAACTACTGCAACCTTGCCTGTCATAACAAAACTAAATTCAACTGCAGAGGCAACCGGAGACACTTCACTAGTAAATGAGAGCAGCACAAATGAAGATCTCCGAGTGGAGCTCCATGTGATGAACAGCTATAAACTCCGCCCGCTGGAGGAAGTGAGTGTTGACGTCACAGCAGTGGCAGCAAGGGCAGGACCCACTGCAAAGGCTCCTTTTATAGTCGAATCAAAAAACAAACCTAAAGACAAGATGAAACTGAAAGCAAAGAAGAAAAAGGCCCTCAAAGTTAAGGCCAAGAAGTCCAAAGTTACGAAAAAAGCTAAGAAAGTGAAACATCTCAAACGAGAGAGAAAATTTAAATCCACAACGCCTTCGTATTTTCCCTATTTTGAAGATCACTACTGCCCCTCAGAATGTTCCTGCTATGGAAGGTATGTGTCTGCGAAATCTTAAACACCATGCTTAAACACATAATTGACCCCAAAATGGACATTTTGTCATTAATTTCATCTTCAGAACACAAATCAAGATATTTTTGATTAAATCCGAGAACTTTCGGACCCTTCATAGACGGCAAAGCAACTCACACGTTCAAGGCCCAGATAGTTAGTAAAGTTAGTAGTAGTTAGCTCTCAGATTTCATCCAAAATATCTTAATTTGTGTTCTGGAGATAAACAAAGGTCTCTTTAGGAATTGTCCTGATGCTGTTGAGCATTGCACTGGAGAACGTTCAGTTAACATGCTTCTTAACTTTCTTTTCCAGGGTTGTGCAGTGTTCCGACAAAGACCTTGACAAAATACCTTATGGAATTCCTTACAACTCCCGTTACGTTCTCTTAATGAACAACCACATCGATAGCATTCAATTAAAGTTGCTCTTAGAGTATGACTCCATGGAGTTCCTGGTGTTAAGCAACAACCATTTAACAGACGAGACGATCGAGGGCTCCTTTGAAGGGATCAAGAGCCTAAAGAGACTATACATAGAACGAAACCTTCTCCAGAGTATCCCAAATGACCTGCCTGTAACACTAGAGGAGCTACGGCTGGATGGGAACCAGGTAAATGTGATGTCCACCACAGCCTTCGGACGCTGCCCAAACCTGCTTATCCTCAGCCTGAGCAACAACAGCCTGGGGAACAAATCATCCACCATCCCTCCGGGAGTTCTTCTACCACTGGGCAAACTTCGGACGCTTACACTCTCCTACAATCAGCTTGCTTCTGTTCCCCTGCAGCTGCCCCTCAGTCTTCGAGAACTCTATCTCAGAGGCAACCGCATTCAACGCTTACAAGGAGACATGTTCTGGGGTAAGGCGGATCTGCAGGTCCTGGATCTAAGTGCAAATAGATTAACAGATAAAGGTCTTGGGAAAGCAGCACTACTGAACGCCAGTCGCCTCGAGAGTTTAAATCTAGAGGGCAACTTACTGAAGCAAGTTCCTCTCCATCTACCTCGCAGCGTAAAGACCCTTAATTTGGAGGGAAACTTCATTTCTAGCATTGGCAAGGATGCTTTTATCTCAATGACTCAATTGGAGCATCTTGGCCTAGCAAGAAATAAGATCACTAAAGTAGCCCTTGGTGCCTTCCGGGTTCTTCCACTTCTGCACCAGTTGGACATGAGTCACAATGCCTTACAACAGGTACCGAGGCAGCTCCCATTATGGCTCCACTCTGCAACATTTTCGCACAATAAAATCAGTGTAATTCCACGTGATGCTTTCTGCTGGGGTCGAGGCAATGAGTCTCCACTCAGCCGCCTCGTCATGGTCCACCTGGAATATAACTTGATAGATCTGGGTCACCTGGACACGTTGGCTTTCCGTTGCCTCAGAGGTTTTCAGGTGGTGCAGTTTTACTAAACTGAACCAACTGGGAATCCCTGTAAATGGTCAACATATGGGTCGAAATGGGCTTGGCTTTTTTTCTTGTCTGGACTGAAGACCTTGAACCAGCTGCATCTGTTACAATGATGCTAAACTTTCAGTAGGACGAAACTCTTTGCAGTTAGTGATGTGGAAACTGCAAACCTTTCAAATAAGGCAAAAATGTGTCCCTGATCTACGAACTTTACAGAATTTGAAGTTTGGACTGCGTGTAAAGAGCAGTTGTGCTCATGGAGACACAGATTTGAATCTTAATGTCCTTTCACCCGAACATTTCTTCCTGCTGGTGCTTTACTGATTTTATTAAAGAGAGACCTGGGTTATTTGACCTCCATAGGATGTGTTGATATTGTTACAGCACTGAAATGTGACTAGTTGCTAAAAACCAGAGATAACAAGGCTGTTTTGCTTGGCCAAATCCCTGTTTTGAGATTACATAGTTTTTATTTAATGTTTCACAAGTGTGTTTCATCATTTAAATGTATTACTTATGAAAATAAAACACCCATTTTCATAACCTGGCAGTCTACTATCTCTTTCTTGAGCCAGTGTTATATCAGCACTGGTTTGCCAAAGTGACCTTTCAGATCATTTCATGCTATAACAGCTTTCAACAAGAAAATTCATCATGACAAGTATATAAAATACTGTCAGTATGTTTTTCATTACTCACAGTGAAAAAGAGTTTTTCTGGAAATTGCTTGTTTTATTTTTCTTAGTAAATGTTTTTTTCTGCTTGGCTACGGTTATTCTTGCCAGATTTGAAGCGAAGAAAAGCACATTATTCAGAATTTGGCTCAGGTGAACTTGGCTTTTCACTCTCACACATGGGACTTACGTAATCGGTCGATGCCAGTTACAGCAACTCCAACGTGTGTGTTTTTCTAATGCAAACAAACACGTTTGGATGAAAGTTGAGTGTCTCCCTGTCCATGTTTACTCAGAACGAGTCCCTGCAAGAGACTCTTGTACTCTATTGTATTCACCACTAGATGGCAGAAGAGTATATTTTAATGCTTCGCGATGCATAACGTTACATCGTGCTTTTTATTTAATAACCAGGATATATATTATATCCTGGTTATTCTAAAATAAAAAGCAAATAAGTTAACGTGATCTCTTAAGGACAAATAGATTTGTTTATCTTCGGCACTTTGACATATGCGTTATAATTGACTGTTATTTAAAATATCCTCAATCTTGAATGTTTGCTTATTTGCTTTTTGTCTCAAACGTCTGTTCTTATTTAATTTCTTCTGACCCGTTGAAAGCAGATGCAAATGATGTGCCTGCTGTAGGATATGACCAAATTTGACAGGGCCCTGCCAAAGTCTTGAGGTCTTTACATTCAATTAAGTGAGACTGTTTAAGCAAACCCTACGAGCGTGTCGAAGCAGAGAATGAGTCAGGGAATACTACGAAAGAGGTGAAGAGGGGGAAGGGGGTGACAAAGTTGGAGAGAAACGAGATGGAAAGAAAGCAAATAGCAGCTTCATGTGTAGGGTTTGGTAAATTCCATCTGTCTAATAATGCAGGAAAGCTACGTGGCACTGGGAGACAGCTGCAGAGAGAGAGAGAGAGAGAGAGAGAGAGAGAGAGGAAGACAGAAAAAAAGAAGGATTTTAGGAAGGTGAAGGACTCTTCCAGAACCTCCCTACAGTCCAGCAGGACCCTGACCCCTGTAATATATCATTTTGTCTTTTATATTTTTGAAACTATTATTCTTTGATGTGTTTAATTTATCTTTCTAGAATCAGTGCAATGTGAAAGTTTACACTGTACAAATGGGAGGGTAAGCTGTGACACTTTTGACACAATGTCCATGATTTGTCAGGGTTTATGCTATAATTTGGAAAAACAAAGAAACATTTATAACTATCATTTAAAATAGAAAGTGCCTTTTAAAGTTGTAGTGACACAATATAAAATTATCAACATACAATTTAATTAAAAATAATTAATAATTCTATTTAGATATTCATAATCCAGCCAGGGAAAGGTTTAATATTCAGTGTATTGTAATTTAGTGAAACATTTGTCAAACTGTAATAATTAATGTTTTTTTTGTAGTGGTGATTATTGCAATATTAGTACACTTGTTGCACGGCTTCCTATATATATTTATATACAACATTTCTTTAAACATGATGCACTATTTTCATATGTAATTTATTGAATTATTAAAATGGTGCCATTGTGACAGTCTTGGCATCAAATGAGCTAAAGTAGGGGCATAAAAACAAACTATTAGATGAAGGAACAAACAACAAGACAATTATTGGATGCTGGCCTTGCATTTGACATTTGATAAACCGGGATAGGTCACTGGTTGTTGCATTGCCTGAGGTCAAAATTTAGCTGCTTGAATGGTAAATTAAAGTAAAAGTAAAGGCAATGCAGTAAATTGTAAGCAGCAGTGTAACCGCAAAAGCCTGCCTGTTCTTCTAAAGGCTAGTGCTAACATCTGCAATTCCATTAGGATTCAGTCTAGCCTGTGGCGTTTAATGAACAGAAGGCCTGAACTTAGTTACCATTGAAGAATGTCTGCAAACACAAAGCCAGGAAATGAAACCCCACCCTGAAAAAAGGAATAAATGGATAGAGACAAAGCGTCTGCCCAGGTCAATAAACAGAAAAGCAGGTCGACGTTGGTCTGGAGGACCTGTGTCCTCTAGAGGACATGGGTCGGATGGAAATGGGGAGTCTGGGATACATGAATAAGCAGAAACACTTGGTTTGATCACTCTTTCTGTTATTTTGTGGTGGAATGTGCTTCCAACTTCCAATTATCTTTATTTTTCCGCACTTACACTTCTGAAAAACTGCAGAACTGTTAATATATTTGGCCTTTGGATGATAAATTGCTTGGGTTTGCCCTCATTTTTAAGTCGCTTTGACAATGTTGGCATCATATCGTGTTTTAATTAACAAGAAAAAAAGTCTACTTTCAGTTAATTTGGAAAAAACTGTTGTGTGTCATCTGATCTCTCGAAAAGCTAAAGATAGTTGTACCATGACATAAAATGACTCGTCACACATATCGCCATATTTCATATAAAGGATGATTTTACAAATTTGTAGCCTGACCCTTGAGGTTAAAGGGACACTGGTGTTCATAGTTGAGTGACTCTGCTATTACTGTTACTGAAGTGAGGTGGCGCTTGAGTCAGTGGAGAGGAGAAGGAGAGAGACAGATAGAAAAGGAGGAGGAGAGAGAAAGAGGGAGGTGGCAACCGAGCAAGAAAGAGTTTAAGACTGAACCATGGGAGCCAGACGGACCTCTATATACACCCTCACCCACACTTATATATATGGATATATGTATGCATTTGCATTTACAGCCCCTGATCTCTCTCCCCATCCCTTTTCCCCTCTGTTCCTCTGATTTTGTTTAACCCTTAAAAGGACAAACACTTTGGTGTGGACACAAGGTGTCTGCAAACCTGCAAGTCTCATTTAGACATGTGCAAGCTCCACAAGAGGGCTGTTGTGTTTACTGATTCACTACATTATCACATATACAAATGCATGCAAATGTACACATATGAATATAAATGAAGCATTTTTCTGTCCTGAAAAGCTCCATGCAAGCATATGTAGTCTAGCCACTCCTCCTCTCTTCTGCACAGTGTCTGTGTGTGTATGATACAGGATCCTGTATTGGTTCATCTCAGGTTATTTAGGCATTTTTAGAAGATTGAGTTGAACAGCGTAATTAAAACAGGGTAATTAAAGCTCTTATTGTTAATAAAATGAACAATAGCGGCCCAAAGTGTGTAAATATGTTTTATTTTATATCCTTCTATTATATTTTCCAGCCTGGGGAACATTCGCAAGGTTGCCCTTATTGGGTCATATGACTGCCGGTGTTAAAGCCAACGGTCAAAGGTCAGTATGCTCGTTTTACACCAGCTCTGGTTTTATCCCGAAATGTTATCTGTGAGGCCGGATTACGAGACCCCTGAGCATTCAGGTGTGCTCTTTAGGGTCTTTATAGAAATTCCACGTTCCTGCAGTGTATTTATTGGGTTGTTTTTCAAAAAGATGCCACTGTGAAGAAGAAAACCAAGAAAAGGTACTTTTCTATATCATACTGAGAGCTGGATGGGGGTTTGCGCCACCCTTTCTGTTTGTTTTTTTCATCCCAGTTCCTTGTTTAGATATTCTCCCAAGTCGTCCCCTTTCAAACAACTCATATAGAGACTATTTAACACACAAGACATGAAGTTATTAGTGGTGTTTGATAAGGTATAAGCATCACTAAAGTCATTGCGTTTTACAATTTGAGCAAATTATTAATCTTAAAGGGATAGTTCACCCAAGTATGAAAATTACTCCACAATTTACTCACTCATTATAAGTATATATGACTTTTGCCTTCCAGTTAGAGTTGTATTACAAATATCCTGGCTCTTTATAATGGCAGTGAATGGGGTTTAAGGTTTGAGGGCCTAAAACTGCATTCATATGTCATAATATGTACTCTACACAGCTCCAGGTTAATAAAGGTCTTCTGAAGTGAAGCAATCCGTTTGTGTAAGACAAATATAATGAATGGACAGTTTTTTGGCCTTCAGAATAACCTGTCTGAAAGATGAAAGTCATATACACAGCCGGTTTCACACTGCACGCATCAGCAGGGCGTAAGCAGCGCGTATTTTTTTCTGCGCCCACGTTAACGGATGAGTGCTTTCACACAGCACGCAGGAGCGGCGCGTCAGCGCGTAGCAGAAGCAGAGCAGGAGCGTCAGTGCTGCAATAGTTTCGGTGCCGAGTCTATTTTTGCTGACGGTGAATTAAAGTGACAGTGTGTTGTTCTTGATCTAAACTGACCCGATTAACTTGAAAATTAACAGATTTTACCATAAAATCGTGTAATTGATGTATTCCGTGTTTCACGCTCACCATATGCAAAAATAAAATGCACAAAAACACACAACTTACAGAAGTTTTTGCCAAAACTTCAAAGGTCTGTTAAATGAATAAAACTAGAGGCATTTCTTAGCTTTAAGATTAGTTTTTCAATTAAATTGTTCAATCCAAATACACTTTTTTTGTAGGAAATCTTTCCTTATTTTGTCTTGGATCTCAAAGCGTAACCTATTCAATCTAGTATCTGCACGCAAGCCTTCCTTTGCATGGCAAAATATAATATTTCTTATACAAAATGTGAGACGGGTCAGACATCCTTTTTGCTGACAGGCTCTGCTATTTTTTCATATACACATATTGAAAACTTTGCTCAAGTTTATTGTGTGAACTATAATAAGGCAGTCGCATAACAAAGTATGTTGGCAATAACATAAATTAAAGCACACAGTGTTCGGAGTAGATTGCTGGAATATACGACAGAAATAAGATGCTTGTCTATAGCTTACTGTAGTACAAGCCGTGGCACAGGCTGCCAGTGTGAAAGCACAAATGGCACCTGCCGCTCCTGCTCTGCTGACGCGTGCAGTGTGAAACCAGCGTTAGGATGGCTTGAGGTTGAGTAATTTCAATTTTTGGGTGAACTGTTCATTTTAGAATTAAACTTTGATAAATGACATGTCATGCACCATGAACTTTACATTCAAATGTATGGATTGTTGAGTAGTGTTTTTACTTTTCAAGTCAAAGTTTTTGCTTGACAAAGAGTCATTTTTGACATAGGACTAAATGACCTAGCGGTAGTCTTTGAAAACAGCTTAGCAATGTGCTAACAACCACACTGAACATTTTAGCAAGCAATACGCACATTTTCTTCAGGAAATGTGAAAAAAATCGACCTATAAAATAGCCTTGCGTAATTCCTTTCCCTCTCTTCTCTTCATTCGTCCCTGACTAGACAAAAAGTCTATTGTAGAATCGAGCAGACATTACCTAAGCACTCCAAAGTTGTTGCCTATTCTACTATTTTTTAGTCATTTTTTCCTTCTAATAATGTCCCGTCCATGTCAACGGGAATTAGGCCAGTAGCTTCACGAGCCGAGGAGGGAAATGCTTGTGAAAACGCTCGTATGATTTACCGTTTGCCACTATAGGGAGCTGGGTGAGCGTTCATGGCGCAGCTTTTTCTAAGCCTGGAGACGCTCAGTAATGTGATGTCCAGCTGTGGCAGACCGGTTTGTAAACTTTACTGTGTTGTTTGCTTGCAAGGTGGTTTACCGCACGTTAAGTATTCATATCTCTCCTCGCAACATTCAGCTTTTCATTATGTTACATTCAGAAATGAAGCCAAGAAATCAGAGGCTTCATAAACACAGACTCGTCAGCGGTGATGAGTTTACTGCACTGTTTAATGGTGCATCTATGCAAGCCCTAATGAAGTTTTCAATTGCTGCATGAATGTCTGTTAGGGCAAGTACGGTATAAAGGCCTTCGGAAGAACGCAGGATGTGTTCAAGGAGATAATTGTTGTTTTAATGTGTTTTCTGCATCACATCGAAGCCGCCTGGAGGGCTCTTCAATGACTGTGTGTGTGTGTGTAGACTCAGGTTATCGCGGAGGCTTTGATATATACCATCTGGCATTTAAAGGTGATTTTTAGCCGACTCATCATTTTTCGCCTAGCCTTCAAACCTCTCAGCATGATCCGTCTTGAAACTTTGACTCACCCTCTTGTTTTTTCAACAACTGAAAAATTGTAGAGACTTTGGTGCAGAGCAAAGCACAACATAAAATAGTGGAATATACCATGCAAAAGTTTGGGATTGGCATACACAATGATATTGTATCATTATTTTTTTTACTATTCCTATCGTTTTCAGCATCATTACATATTTATTATACTGTTAATATTTTGCAGTATTATACGTGCTGTCAAACAATTAATCACGATTAATTGCATCAAAAATAGGTTTTTATTTACATATGTATTTGTACTTTGCATATTTCTTATGTGAATATAAATACAAACGTGCATGTATATATTTAAGAAAAATGTGTTATGTTTATATATAATATATAAACATGTATTTTTAAAATATATGCTGTATGCGTGTAAACAAAAAAAATTATTTTGGATGAAATAATTTGACAGCATTAGTCTAAACTGTCACTTTTGATTAATTTAATACATCCTTGCTGAATAGAAGTGTTAATTTCTTTTCAATAAAAAGAATGGTATTTATATATCGGAAACCAGGGTGTGCTGTTGCCATTACGCTGATGGGATGCTTACTGTAAGTGCTGCATATGAATACAGCGTGAAAGCAGTGCTTATTACTGGGCCACATCTGTTTACCATTATCACTCATTAGGATCATATAAACATGTGAACTCATGAAGCTGAAGCTGATCAGTTCATGGATCAAGTGTCTGTAGTAAAACAAGTGAACTGAAGCTTTTGTTGATTTTTTGTTCTCTTTTAGTGCGGCTTTAAACACGAAATGCATGTTAATTTGGCTGTCCTCATTTGGCTATTTGTATTTTTTTTTATAATTATTTTTTTATTTAAAATGTATTCTACCTTTATAAATTTACATGCAGCTGCATGATTTAAAACTTTTGTCAAGGAAATGCAAGCTGTGTCTAATCCTTTGGTCAGTAGGGTGGCATGACTTCCCCAAAAATATTAAGCAGCAAACATTTCAGCATTGCTTATAATGAGAAATCATTCCTAATATTAGAAAGATTTCTGAAAGATCACGTGATGACCTGAAAATTCAGCTTTGCCATGACAAGAATAAATTACATTTTACAATATATTCAAATAGAGAGTCTTTTTTTATAATACCGTATTTGACAATATAACAGTTTTGATTAAAATTTTAGTACAATTTACATTTTTTGGTCAAAGAAATTCAGACTTGGTGAACTTAAGGACTTATTTTAAGCATTTATTGGTTTTGTGGCATTTTACAGTAAGGTGTCATTTCTTAACATTAGTTAAAGGGATAGTTCACCCAAAATTGAAAATGTGATGTTTATTTGCTTACCCCCAGGGCATCCAAGATGTAGGTGACTTTGTTTCCTCAGCAGAACACAAA
>JAUMHQ010000051.1:7515976-7539633 GCA_032361165.1 Enteromius paludinosus | reverse complement strand
ACATATAAGGTTGAATCCCTAATCCCTCCATCGTTCACGCTGGACAGTAGAAATCTGTTTGTGCTACTGAAATGAGCTACGCTGAGAAACAGCCAATCAGAGCAGACCTCCTCATTACTATTCATGAACCTTCCAAATAAGGCAAAAACCGTCAAATTCTAGGGTTGTAAATGGACCTGTAAAACCGTTTCTGGGTATGTTTTACACTTACCTAAGCTACATACCTTCAATGTACATATCAGAGAACAATTTAAAATATGCACTCAATTCATTCTATGGCACCTTTAACTACATCTTATGTGTCATGTGTTTTTTCCTAGCATAGCTAATAACTTCCTCTCTTCCTTTTGACTTCCAGCGTAATAGTTTCCACATTAGCGTTTATAGCTTGTGTATGGAGGCGCATGCAACTAAACAGACATTGACACCAGCAGGGGCCCCTGTGTCAACTATCCTTGGCGGTGTCAAAGACAAACTAATGCAACAGCTGGAACCCGTTTTGATCCCATTTGTCCATTTTGGATATGACAGATCAGGAAGAGAAATCGGATTTGAAGAGGAACATAGGAAAATGAAGAGAGTCATCATATGGAATAGAAATTGATAGTCATTCATTCCTGTTTGGCCAGCAGAAACTTCCTGTCATGTGTTTAAGAGCTGCGGTTCTCACCCGATGAGAGACCGGAAATCAGAAAGGGTTTGTTCTGATTGGTAAAAATAAAGAAACGATGCCAAACAGCAGCTTGCGTGAAATCTTTATACTCAAATACCTACTCAACAAAACTATTCAAAGTTAAAAGAACAGACTACATTAAATGCAGATCCACGTGCGGTGAGGAATAGAGCAAGAAGGACAGAATGTGAAGAGGGTAAATAGGAGGGTGTGGGTCACACAAGTGTGTCTGAGTTTTATGTGGACATTTGGCTGTAGCCTCAGGTTTACTGGACAGATCCTCTGACTCTGAGCTCAGCCCAGGGCAGATGGCCGAAGGGGATGATGAACAGGTCATCATCTGCATCCTCCACTGATCTAATGCCACAACATCCTCTCCAGCTTTCCACTGAAGGAGCACACAGTGTCTCCAAGTCTCCTTATAGCTGACACATGGCTTAGGGGTCAGTGAGAAGTAATTCTGAAACCGTAAGTTGTGACATTGTTTGAAACCATAAAACCGATACTGTGAAAGAGTCATAGGGGATTTTAGACCTTATTCAGGGGTCTTGATGTGTATCCAACCAAACAAGTTATGAAATCAGTTCTGAATTATTACATGAGTAACAGTGACCCAATGACTTGAAACAACTGGCATGTTCAATGACTGGGAAAGCGTTAGATGATACTTCCAGATACTTCCAATAAAACAATGGAGCGCACATGATCTATATACTGTATTACTGCGATAATATGGCAGTATTTTAATGTGTGTGTGATATATTAGTATGATCTCATTTGGTAATCATATGTAAATTGGGTAACTCTTTATTTTAATGACCAGTTCTCACTATTAAGTACTTGCTTTTTAGCATGCAGATTAGCATGCATGTGTCTACCCCACACCTATAAACTTAATTAATACTTATGTAACACTTAATACGCAGCAAATTAGGTGTTTGTTGAGAGTTAAGTCTAAATTAGTAGTATATGTGTTATCATAAATGGTATTTCTAGCACAAATGCATTTTAAATTTATAATTTATCATTTAAAAAAAAAAAATTAATAGACACTGAAATGTATATTGTATTATTGCTTAAGAGAACTGAATATATAGATTTGTTTTAATACATTTTAAATAAAATGTTAAATTATAAAAATTATGACATTTAAAAATTATAAAGTCATCATTAGACTATATTACTGAATAACATTTCTTCCCATTCTGTGATATTTCTAATACTTTATTATATGTGGATAGTTGTAAAAAAAAAAAAGTTAGATTTTTATAAGTGTGCTGTAGGGAGTTTTTAAAAAATAAATTAAAATTCATTTTAAAATATAATTTTTTAAGTTTTGGAAGTTTCTAAAGATGTGCATATGGAGGGCGAGGAAGTACTTCCTAACAGGGTGGAAAATGAGTTAAGGGAAATGGTAAATGAAGACTGTACAAAAATAAATATACTTTCACACAATTTATGTGTACGAGTAGATGAAGTTTAGTCTATTCCATAACATCATTTTAAAATGTTTTGAAGTTTTTATCATTTCATGGTTATATTTCTAGTGGAAGTTGATTACTTAGCACTGAGGACATAATAAAATTGAATGCATTTATCAATTAAAATGTTTGTAAAAAAACAAAATAATATTTTTAATATCTATTATCTGTAAAGTATCTGTATAAGTGATATACAAGACCTACTGTACATCATTTCAGTAATTTCTTATAAATATGTAACTATTTTAGAGAAAATATGAGTACTTAAATCATATAGATAGAAAAGTCACTGTATAACAAGAATGACCCATATACAAATAATTTAGCATTTTAAATGCTCTCACATTCATTTTTTGTGTTACAAACTCAATGTGTGTATGTAAAATACCTTTATGAATGTAAAAAAAAAATGTCATTTTGAGTGATTGTATTTTTTGCATTAATAGTTATTCATAGTAGATCATTTATCATTATATGAATTATTATAAACTGATGTGCTTCATACAACACATTTCTCTCAAAAATGTTTGGTTTTATCATTGAAAACCGGATTTTTCATTCAATTTGTCTCGGTTGAATGGCTTTTTATTTATACTTGAATTCTATCTTATTTGTGATGAGATTTTTTTAAAGCCTTTCAAATAACCAGTAATACGAGACATCCAGCGGTGTGATAAAATCAGTGTGATTGAGGCTTGAGACTGAAATCCTAATCACCCCTGTCCAAATGTACAGCTTATCTTTTCCGTCTCCAAAAAGTGTGCCAGAAAATCCCAAAAGCCCAATCTGATTTAGGAGGATTGAATAGCACCAATTCAACCCAGTCTTTCAATTTAGACACGAACAGAAGAGAAAGTCAGGCAAATGTAGAAAAACCAAAAATAAAGAAAGACAGAGAGAGAAGAAAATCTGGTTCCTGATTTCAGTAACTAGCTGAACTCAAGCCAGCTCCTCCCTCCCCATTTTGGGTACCTCCGTTTGCAGATTCAATGCTCTTCCATGCCTGTTACTCCGTACAAATAAACAAGCCTAATACGGATTTGGAAATGCTGTATGTGGGTGTGTGTGTGTGCGCGCTTGAGGTTACGGGTCACCGAATAAGTTTCTTGTTTCAAAAGAAACAAAACTATGGTGGGTGGAAAGGAGGGGAATGTTTCCACCACGCAAAAAAAGCAGCATGAAGTCCGCCGAAAGGCTACGAGAGGGAGGGAGCCGAGCCGCTTTTGTCGTATCCAGAATTCCCTATCTTTACCAGATGACACTGTATGGGAGCTTGCCAATTCCTGTATAGTTGCAGCCTCTCGTCTTCCAACTTTTTTCCCCCTCGTTTTTCTTGTTCCAACTGCATTTGGACCGCTCCAGACCGGGGGAAGTTCTTCTCCAATTGTCTCATTTGAAAAGGACGAAGAAATCAACCCCTCCCTCTCTCCTTTTCTTCCCTCCCTCCCTCTCTCTCTCCCTCTCTGTCCTTCTCTCCATCCCCTCCCCCCGTGACAGAGCACACCTGCCTGATCTTGGCTGCAGGCGTCCACACAGCGATCAGCCCTCGGCCTGCCGCGCTGCACATCGGCTCTAGCCCTCTCTGGATTTGCGGATCTTCGTCTGCAGCTCTACAAGCTCCTGTACGTGCAGGTAAGACCAGCTTTCCTTGTCCGAGTGATGAAAAGCAGGGTTTTTGATTGTGAGAGCAGACTGACCGTCTCAAAGAGAGGTGGACGGTTTGCACTGATGAAATGTGGGTACAACCCTTCGGGAATCTGCGGTTTGGTGGTTTCTGCAGTGCATTAAGGCTTGGAGCAGAAATGAGGGCTTTGCATGGGAAGTTTTCAGTGAATTTACTTCTTTCAGGCATTTCTTGGATGAACTGATTTAAGAAATTGAGTGTGTCGATGATATGAATGCATTTATTTTAAAGCCTCCTGTGTTTAATAGCTTTGCATGTGGAGTAAGGGTGCTTTCTGAGAAAAGCATCTTCTGCATTTCAAGCCGGAAAACAGTGTATGCAAACTCATTGCTTTGTTGTTCAGTTGGAGAGGACAAGACCTTTTCTGACTTTTCCAAATTGTGACAAGTATCCCCGCTCTTTGAAACCCCTCCACACAAACTCACTGTTGTGAAAAAGCCATTAACTTTTCGAGTGCCCTTATTCTCTCTGCTCCGACTTTTCCATTCCAGTTTTTCTTTCTTTTGTGTGCGCCACTTGGCATTTAGAAAGAGTTCATGTAAGGCCTGAAAACTCTAGAGGATAGACCTGTCTGGAGAGACGTTTCGTCCTCTGGCCTCGCTTTGCATCTGCTTGCCTCCACTCGTTCGAAGTCGCATCCTAAACTCTTTATCCATGGTGTGGAAGCCAAAAGTGCCTTGAGCCATATCAGCCAAAGGATGAAAGGACTCTGGACGAGAAAAGATAGAAATGGAGAGAGTGAGAGTGTGGGACTGGTGTCTCATTAATCCTTTAATGATATAGCTTCCTTCCAATCGCAGGCAAGTTTGACAAGGCACTTCCTGGTAATCCCACCACAAAATTCCCAGCTAACCCAAAACATACAGTGGAGGGGAGGTGAGGAAGAGGCAGGCGAGGGTTTATTCAACAGGGATTTTAGATGGGTTAATTGGGTCATGCATTTCTCTTGTGTTGGGGTTGGAGTTGAGTTTCGATTTAGAGGTTGGGTTTTTGTCCTCTTTTGTATAGTTTACAGCTTTCGCTAATTGCGACCAGAACTCACGTACACAGTTTGTACCGTGACAGGAAACTCTCGTCCCTCTCTTCCTCCCTTCAAAGGCAGCGTCCTCGGGGCATGCAATAAGTATTCTTTGAAAGCCAAAGGTCTCCATTTGCTTCCAACTATTTGATGTTAGAAAGAGAGAGTTATTAAATGGTAGCCATGCTGGTCACTGCCTGGTTTTTCCTCTCTTTATTTGCCTTTTTAACATTTTGAAGAAAAGACACTGGGGCTTTGGACCAGTTGCTTATGACAGATGGGCAGTTTTCTTGGAAAAAGGAAGTGAGACGATGAGTGTAAGAGTGCTTGAATGTAAATGTCATGGGCTCAAAACTTTATTCATTCATTTTTGGGCCAATATAATCAGCCGGGCCTTCGGCATATAATTGCTTACTCAACATCTGAAGAACTTCTTGTGGCTTTCGGGTAGGTCCTTTTGAAGACAACCATGTTTGATGGGTTTCTGTGAGAAAGTCTAATTGTGCTCTGGCAGTGGCTTTGGGATTTGGTTTAGTGGTCTGGAACCAGCCTGACCGCACAGGGCAGAGTGGTTGAAGTCCTTGTATACTAGTGCAGTCCAGGAGATCAGTTTGTTGAGCTCAGTATTAAGTCCACATTTTCTTTTAGGCTTTTGCACATTTGGTATTATATCTTTTTGTGCTGTTGTTTTGACACATGACTCATCAGAACGAGCAGATAATTACATTTCTGAATATGGGATATTTTAGAGCTTTCAGTGGAAGAATGCTTTCATAAATTAAAGACAGGTTTCGGGGTGCGATGATAAGACGGTGTATGTTTTAAAATAAAGGGAGCACACATGTTTTAAATGTCCTGTAGCCTGTAAATACCTTTCTGTGAGTCATTGCTTAAAAGAGCAACAGGTCAATGTGTGTGTGTGTGTGTGTGTGAACAGAAAAGAAAGTGTGATGAGTAGAGCTGCATTCTGTCAATATGCAATTTTAAAGTACCAAATACCAGTAAAAATTTCTAGTTTTAAGTATAAACTTAAAACTATTACCTTTTAAGTAAATATATAAATACATTGATTTTGGACTGTTTAGATATTCATACATTGCATATATCTAACTTCAATAGATAATTCTAATGATTATACATGCACTATTACTTTTAATAAACAGTGATATAAACACTGAGTTTGATCACATGACCTCATCCCCTACAACACTATCCCATATTCCACTTATAATTTACTTTGAATGAATCAACCTTTCTCAGACATAATGCAGTCTGAATGATACGATACAAAACAACTAATGTTACACGTGTGAGATAAACAACTTGTTGTTTGTGCCAGTCTTAAGATTCAGTTCAAAATTAGTGTGCGTATGAGTGCTACAGTATATATAAAATATTTATGTTAGGTGTGATGACAGTATACACTAGCTTTATAGTTAGATTTTTTTTTTTCATGTAATTTGGTTATTAAATGTATCTTGCTTTATGAATATTTGCAAGACTTTGTTGACTGAGGGAGAGAAATCTATAGTTGCCAATCCTCCCTTTTTATCTGCACAGACAAAGCAGACCTGCTGTGACACAACCCAGTCTCCTCTTAATCATTACAAGCCCACATTTATAAGACCAGAAACAGGCTAGTGCTGATTTTGGGTTCTGTGAAACACTTGGATCAGTTGAGTGCCGGACCAGCAGACGGAGATAAATCAAAGACGAAGGCCTCTGTAACAACCTGGCAGAAGCTAGTAGTTATGCACAAAACTGGGTCTGTGAAACATTTATTTAACTCAGTTCTGATAATCATTGCCAAATTGAGACATATGACACTGGTCCATGAGTTCCTGATGAGAGGAACACTGTTAAGTTGGTTTCTAACTGCGTTTACTTTGATATGATTTTTTAACAATGTTTAAAACATAATGTACATTTAAATGTATAAAAATATACAGACAATTAATACACACACACACACATATATATATATATATATATATATATATATATATGTGTGTATATACCTCCCATTAAAACATATTGCATGTTCACACATTAATTTCACTTTTTTGTTTTTAGTTGAAATGTTTTATGCTATAAAGTTATCGATTATTTAATCAAAAGTGCATTTTTACTTCTGTTTTGTGTTTGGCAAATATGAACTTTGTACCCTGCCTGTTTTTTTTTCCAACAAAGCCATGACACCATCAATCTGTCTTGTCTGTTTGCCTGGCTCTCATTGCAGCCTGTGGTTTGTTGACAGGACGCAACTCAAATGCAGCAACAGCTTCCCATGATCCCCCTGCAAACAAAATCGCTCATGGTGACAGCCTGTAATGCTCAGAGGGCTTTTCATACTGCTGACCAGCTCCTGAGGCTCTAAACTCCTACTGTGGCTTCGTACCTGCTGGGAATACATATAGAAAAGAGGTTTGTGCGGCTCAACCAGTAGAGCGCAAGGTCATGGGTTCAATTCCCAGGAAAGCACAAGCATAAAACTACCTTGAATGCAATGTAAATCTAGCAAAAACTTAAATGTTAAAGGGCAGAACGATACGGCGGTGTGTTCGCTCAAAGCTTCTCACTGCCCAATGGGTCAAAGGTAATTAAAGGCGTCTGATGTGATGGATGTTGTATCCAGGCCTGAAAACGTAGTATTAAATTAAATAGCATGTCTAAATTGAGGGCGGCAAGTTGTTGTTTTGAAATGCCGTTGAATAAAACTACAATTTCTCATTGTTTTTCTTGAAACATGGGTACTGGTTGAGCTGAAGGAACCTCAGAGAATTGATTCAACATGCTCTCCCGTGATGCAGATCAACAGTGACGTGAAGGTTGTTTGCCGTTTTTCTGTTTTCTTCTGAGACTTTTTAGTCTTTTGAGAAAAACTGTTATGTCCATACGTTCTGTGCTTGTAGACAATTGTGATTATCCAACAAAAGTCTTTTTACGCTTCCTCAATCGAATATATCACATGTTATATATGGACAATAGAATATATCCATGTTATATAGATATATAGCGAGGTTGAATGTATCATTGACTTCTTTTGCTTGAGAAATTAAAAAAAAGCTCTTATTCAGAAGTTTGTCAAGGTCAAGCTTTGGGTTTCCAGAGTTTAACAGCAGTGGCACGGTGGTTATTCGTTGTCCAAGTGACGTGGCCGCCCGGAGGATTTGAGCTACTGTAATTATGCTGTATGTTGATTACATGGACCTGAGATGACCCTGAAAAGTCGAACTGAGCTCTGGGAGTTTCTGTACCTACTTTACAATTTCCTCGTCGTTCGGAGACATCCAGCTGCTCCTCAGACATATGTTTATGCATGGGCTCGGGCACAGCTTTGTGCACTCTTTCTGAAAGAGAAGACGGTTATTTTTTTCTGAATGAGGGCATGAATGTGTTTGGTTATGGAGTTTAAACTCAAATCAGTTCTCACAGATGTGTTGTGCATGGTCAATATATTAAAGCTATATGGCAGGGGTTTTTAAATTGGAGTCTGCTATTCCAGAACTTTTACAGAATTTAATATTAATACTGTTTAATTTTTTGATTACACTTTTTTGAAAATCTATTGACAACCCTTTTTTTAGCATAACAGTATAAAAACCTGCAGCAATAGTAACCAGAGACCTCTAAAATCCAATAAACACCTAAATTTGACCATTGACCTCTGCCTAGTTATCACCCACATCGCTCAGTCACATTCATGAGCTCTATATCTGTCGTTTGACTTTTAACCTTTCACCATCACAGGTCCAGAGATGCCACCCAGCATATCGCCTCTCACCTTTAACCCCTTCCCTTCTCCATTTTACCCTCCAGGCCTCCATCAGCAACATGAAATCGGCCTGTCTCTCCCTGCTTTTGGTCTCTGTATGCTGGGCTCTGCCCTTCCGCCAGTCTGGCTTCATGGACTTCATGGTGGAGGACGAGCCAGGCTCAGGCTTTCCCATGCCTCCAGCTCGTAAACCACCTATTCAGACGGCTCCTCCAATGCTACCTGAGGGACCTGATGGACCTTTCTGCCCCTTCCGGTGCCAGTGCCATCTGCGAGTGGCCCAGTGTTCTGATCTAGGTAATGACTTCACGATGCTTAACTACAATGCTTGATGAAAGCTGTTTAGGCCTATTTGACTTTTTTTTAAGAATCACTATCAGTCTTTCTGGCTGGATGTGAACAATGATCAATGGCAATAATAACCTTAATGTCATTTGCCTGTCAAATTTCCAAGTATAACCACAGACTAATGACACCAAACAGAAGCAAGTGTACAGTGCTGCTTTGTGTACAGCGTTCCCAGGGAAACCACTATTTTTACCACCCGAAAAGTGGCACCTTGTGGCTAAAAACTAATCTGCAATTTTATTGAGACAGTGTGAAAAGATCATATGCAGGATCATATGCAGATACATATGCAGGATGTTTTCATCCACTGTGTTACACACTGCATGAAAGGTAATAAAAAAATCCATAATAGGATCACTTACAAATAAAGCATTTCCATTACTTGTTTTTTCATGCAAAAATGCTATAGAGGGTTAATATGGCTGCTGAGGCTTAAGTTGGGCAGTTCAGCTACCCAGAACTGCCTTGCAGTGGTCCTTTTTGTCAACTGAATGACCTGCAAAACCTTCAAACTTTCAGCTTATAAAATAATTTTACATTTTCAGAAAAAGGCAACATCAACATCAAAGTTTGTCCTTATCTGTAGTTTTTAATGCTTGTATAGGTGAAATGTTTGATAGTTTTCCTTTCCATTTCCACTGTTTACACCTAACATCAATTTTTTCTTCACGTAAAACTGACCAAGGCCAAGCAGCCATGAACAAAACCTCTCTCTTTGTTTGATCTGCCCATTGTTGAGTCATCACCGAATTACTAATGTCACAGTTTCAAAACCACTTTAAATGTTTTCATATGCTGTTAACTGCCCTCGCTTCCGTAGACGACTAGGCACTAACCTCCAGACGGCTGCCTCATTTTCCTAATTGAATCCCCAGGCGTGTGTTTGTTAATACGTGAAAAAGTCAAGTCTGTTCTTTTATAAGGTTACTTCCAAAAGATTACAGCTTCTCTTCCTGTAAAACTGCCCTGTTTGCTGGGTCACTGTGATCTTCACAGAAAAGCGCTTTAGAAACAACGCACAGTTGACTGATCCTTCTTAATTGTTCGGCCATTACCCTCATGTTTCCCTAAGTTGCTGCTTTCTTTGACAAAAGGTCCCCTTTCTACCATTTCTAAAACATGTTTAGCATCAGATCCTCCAAGAAATATGTAACACTTCATAGTAAAAGGACCATTTCTTCATATTAACTAGTTGCTTATTAGCATGTCTATTATTAACATACTGGCTGTTTATTAGTACTTATAAAACACATATTCTGCATGACCATAAGTTAGGCTCCCTTAATCCTATTCAATACCTAAACTTAACAACCACCTCACTAACTATTAATAAGCAGCAGATTATGAGTTAATTGAGGTAAAACATTGAAGTTAATATAGTGAGAATTGGTGTGATTGTGTTATATTTATAGCAGTGAACAACATAAAGTGAACAAGTGAATAATATACTGTAATGTAGTGTAACTAAGTTGCTTTAACATGTTTTCTCAGTTAGCCTAGTTCTTTATAAACAGGAAATTACTTAAGAGGTCTGTTTGATAGACATAATGTCTTTTTGGAAACGAATACTGTTGACAAAGCAGAACAGCAGTTCTCAGTAATTCTTTCGCAATGTTAAAACACACAAAAGTGGACAGGGAAAGAACGAGAATGAAAATGGGACAGAGGACAAGGACAAATAAGAGAAGAGTGAATATTTGTGGCCTCCGCAGGTCTTTTGGCACGAATCAGACCTGGGAAAGAAAGGAGGGAGGGGTGGGGGGGATAGGTGTGCCGACAGGCCTGGTCTCCATCTAACTTCACCTCTTTTCAGTGAAATATGTGACCCAGTTTATACAGCTCTGCAGCTGCAGGGAAGACCGTCTGGAAATAGCGCCAGAACCCCAGAACAACTAATGGCAAATATGAATTTGTTTGTCTAGGAAAGTTTGATTAAGGGCCCGCTTGTGTTTTTACTTCCTAACAACAGGCTGTAAGTGTGAGATACTCCCTCTTCTAGGTACCAGTTGGTATATGGTTAGCATTTTTTGTGTGATAAGTCTAAAATATTCTTTTTTTTTTAGGTGTAGTGTGATTTTCATTATAGAGTATCTATTGCGGATTAAAAAGCATCCCATGTTTTAACCAGTAGGAATGAGTTTAGCATCCATGAGCCTGTTAATAATGGTTTTGTGTTTTTCTCTGTTCTTGATTTTGATTCAGTTGCTGATTTCAGTGGCTACATTTTAAAATAGTTTAATGGTTGTTCCATAAGGGTTGCCAGAGTGGACTGCATGTTCTGATTATCTGATTGCCATTTGGTTGAAAATTGTAACTTGTTTACTAAAACAACTGAAGTTTTCATTGTTTTATTATAGCTTTTTGGATTACGTACTGATAATGTGTTCCATCATAAAATGCATTTTGACCTAAATCGATTGCCTTGATTTTGGCAGAGATGCGTAGCCACTAGAAAACGAGACTAAGCGGCCAAACGAAACAGATGTGAGACATCTCAGCAGCAGCGATACGTCCAACTGTGACCTCTGTGTCCTGTGGTTATATAATTAACAGGGACATATTCTTAAAATGTTTATACGCATGCAGTGATGAGGAAACTCACCGCGAAACAAAACCAAACCATGTTTGTGTGAGGCTCTGCCTAAAAAGCTTTTAGAGTTGCTAGAGCAGATATATTTATGAGTATGTATGTGTCATGCGTGTTTACCTCACTTTTTTTATGTTTGAAGCAAACGCTATACACAGTGGCCCCAAAAAGCATTTGGACATGGATACACTTATTGGACAAAAGTATATAAAATGCATTTGTTGCTAATTGTGAAATGTTTCGTGTGGAAAAACATTTCAAAGAAAGTGCCTTTGTGCTGCTTTTATTCAAAATATGTGCCACATGGTATTTTTGTTATATCATGCAAACACTTTCATACAACTGGAGATATAAATACTTTATTTTAGAAGTATTAACTATTCCTAATTTGCTGTAGTAGTGAAGGTATAAGTGGTCAATAATATTTTAATAAAGCATAAATATGTGCTTTATAAGTACTAATAAACATGCTTGTAATGTGCATGCTATTAAGCAGATAGTTCATAGCCAGAATTAGTCCTTAACAGAAATGTTACTGTACGTTTTGGTTTTTACTGTATATCCCATTAAATGTAAGCTGTCACATTTTCGTCCAATGTTGGTAAAATCAAACTCCCCTTGTGTGGAAATCTTTTCATTCAACAGCATCGTACAGCTTTTAGAATCCTTCCAAGAAAAGCTTTGAGATATCTGGCATAAGAATGGTTCATGATTATATTTCATAACTGTTTCGAAACACTAAAACTTATGTGAACCATCATCATAACTCTTCACTGTGTTGCGCTTTAGAAATGGATTGGTCCGCTGCACATTCAGACTTTTTTTTTCAGTCCATGGAGTGCTTATGAAACCCTTATGAAAATGGTTTTGTAAGGAGTTGATTCATTGCTCTTTTTTATTATGAGATGAATAAAGATGAAGAGATAAATTCTTAAGAGATGATAATATTTATATAAGATAAGATATTATAATTCAAATTTGTCCCTGTTTTTTTCCTTGGCTTTTTTTTTTTTGTTACGTATGTAGAATAGCAGCTCATAAAAGTTAATAGAAATGGTTTTGTCTATACAATGATGGCTGGAGCTCATTCAAAACCAAGACCATTCTTTCTGAAATGTGATGTTTTTCAGGAATGCGACTGCTCTGTTTACAGTTCACACTCTTGAAGGTTTTTGTTTTGTTCGTATCTGTGTGTTGTGTTGGTGTTGGACCAGAATCCATCCATCTACAGCTGATTTGATTTCAAAGCAGATTCTATCCATACAGTAAAAGCCCAGATCAGCTCATATCCCATTTCATCAGTGTCATTTTTCTTACTGCTTGTGGTTTTGTGTGTCTCAGGTTTGAAGACCGTTCCAGAAAAAATTCCAGTTGATACCACTCTCCTGGATTTGCAGAACAACAAGATCTCAGAGATCAGAGAAAACGACTTCAAAGGCCTGAAGGGTCTCCAAGTGAGATATTCAATTACTCACTCTTTCCCTTGTTCTCTCTCTTTTTTTCTTTCTTGCTTTTTCTTTAATTGCCTGAATTGGATGGTAGAAGCAATGGCATTTATCAATCCCGTTTTAAATCCAAGTAACCCTCACAGGACAAATCCTATTTCACTTTGATAAACACATTTTGGGATCAATTGGCAGCTTGCTGCTGATAACTGGAAGTGACAGCATGATGTCTTTGCTATGACCTTGAAAGCGTCAATTCAACACAGAGAACATAAAGTCCAAATGTCCAAATCAAAAACACTTGTGAGCCTCATTTCACATAAAAGAAGTGTAATTCTTTTCCCAAAAACAAATGCTTGAGCAGCACTCTCCAGAGAAAACACTCCAACGCTGTTTGTCTGCCAATTGTGGAGTTGGGTGCTAGAACTATGCACTGCAACCACAGTGATCTTTGAAGGCAAATATCTGTTCTAGGTTTTCGAGAAAACGACACAAAAATTCTCTGGAGATCTTCAGAAACACTTTGCAAAACAGAGCTTCAGGCGAACTCATAATCCGGAATGCGAGATTCTCCGTGTTTCCAATCCATCATCTCTAGAAAACAGCTCTCAGTGTGAAAAATGTGTCGTTCCCAAGGTGCACAAGTGTAATGATTCACTTTTGGAGCGGATCTATTGGTCCGGCCTTCTGAACTTTATTAAATATGCAGCCTCCCGTCGAGGGGCCCTTTGCTGTTTCTCGCTTTCCAAGCTCAACACCGAGATGGCGCCTGGATCCAAATGCAATCAGAGCATAAAAATGAAGATTTTCATGCACTGGGAATGTAGTATGGATTAGTAGCTGAATCCTTGTAGCTAGGATGAAGTAGCTAGTAGACTTTTTATGACTGAATGCCAGGAGTGAAAAGAACAACCTGGTCTCGTAAAAATATTTACCTCTATGCACTTTTTGTTCAACACCGTTTTTACGTGTCGTTTCGCCACAGTTCCAAAGAGAAATGTCCATTGAGTGGCACTAAAACACCGGTTTAGTACGTGAACACTGGCACATTTTATTACATTGATATAGGTATGCTGTGTTTTTATTACTTACATATCCTGTTGGAAATATGCCCTACACCAAATCTAACCCTAAACCTACTGGATAGTGTTAACAAATGCAAAACTGATATACAAAGGCATTTGTTGATGCAACGTGTCATTTCAACTTCCTTTTTATGCAGATTTGAACTGTTTTTTTCGAACCAGCATTTGAACCGGAGCTCCTTGCCTCTCTAGCACATCTCTGTACTCCGTGAGCCACCGAACAAACCTACCGTCTATGAAAACCCGTAGATATGAAGCTGGATATGTGCGATGCTAACGTTCAAAAGTATCCGTTTTCAAATATCCCGGCATATGAATATTTTTTTTAACTCATAACATAATGTAATTTTGTGAAAATGACGCTTTATTAGTCGAAACTCTGTAAATTAGTGTGTTAAAGAATCAAATGTGTCGGTTTTACTGCCTCTAGCTTTCTTTTGAAAACTGCAGTAATATGTACTTGTTGGTACATATTCCGTGCCTCACTAAAAAGTGCACCAAGCTACATTTATGCCATGAGAATAGGTAGAAAAAGAATATTACAGATTTCATCAACTTTAGGTTGACTAAGTAAAACTTATACCAACAATTTGCATCTGCCATTAGGCTCCTGAAGGAACGTCTTTTTTTTGTTTTCAGACACTCATCCTGGTCAACAATAAGATCACCATAATTCATGCCAAGGCCCTTTCTTCTCTGATCAATTTGGAGAGACTCTACCTGTCCAAGAATCTCCTGAAGGATGTTCCTGCTAACATACCGAAAAGCCTGCAGGAGCTGCGCATTCACGAGAACCAGATTAACAAGATCAAGAAGACCTCCTTTGCTGGCATGGCCAATGTCATCGTCATGGGTAGGAGTTTTTGTCAGTGCTTATTAGAAATTTATATGGGAGAGTGGCTTTTTTGGGTTGGTGCATTTTAGGCTGCATCATTGCATGTCTATTTATTTAATCCTGCATGAAATAAATAATATATACCATGCAACATGCAAAATACATGAATATAATACACCATGTATCAAAAAATGTGGTTATTTTTTTTAGTTAAGTTTTGTTATATTGTTTTAGTTTTTCCCAGTTTACGTTTGTTTGCTGTTTATTTCAGTTAAATGTCTAGGTTTTAGCTTTTGTTTGAATCCCTAACACAGTATAGTGGGGCCGATTTTCGTTACTTATTAGCATGCCTGTTATTTTTGGTAGTTTATAGTAATTATAAAGCATATATTCTGCATGGCCATATTCTACATCCCTAATTCTACCTAAACTTAGTAGTTATTAATAAGCAGCAAATTAGGATTTTATTGATATAATATCACTTTGTGTGTTTTAAAGCTAAGACTCAGTCACAATAATTTTATATAATTTTTTTTTTAATTTAAATTATTAATTAATTTCTTATAGTGCATTAATAATCACCATCAGATCAACAGTGTAACAATATTGCAAAGTTAATTTTTTTAACTCTCTGTCCCATTCCAGAGCTGGGCTCTAACCCTCTGAGTAGCTCTGGGGTTGATAATGGTGCCTTTGCTGATCTGAAGAGGGTTTCTTACATCCGAATTGCTGACACTAACATCACCTCCATTCCCAAAGGTACAGAATCATCTCTATTGTAAATAAGTTTCACTTCAGTGAATTGTGTCAATGCAATATCATTGTGTTTTTATTAATCTGACTATGTCAACTATGTTCAGGTCTGCCCAGCTCTCTTTTTGAACTTCACTTGGATGGAAACAAGATCACCAAAGTGACCGCAGACAGTCTGAAGGGCCTCAAGAACCTGTCCAAGTAAATGCGTCTTCCTTGTTAATGCATTTTTATATAATACATTGTTATACAAACAGAAACTTTTCTCACACGCCAGACTTGAGTCTGAACAGAAACAGCTAAATATGTCTCTGTATAGCTGAAAACCTCAGCAAAATCTGACTCAGAAGGGAAAGAGTTCGAAACGAAGGAAATAATATTTAATTAGGTTTGTTTCGAATTTGCATGAGAACGACCCTGTGAGACTCAAACACCATGACATCATAGCATGGATCGGTTTGCTTTGGATCACACAGAGAAATTAGAACATTCATATTACAGAGATTTTCCAGCATACATGCCGAGACTGAATCGCAGCCGAGATGTTATAAAAGAGTACTGAGTCGAATACAGACTGCTTTATGAGAACACTGGAAGATTGTTTCACTGTTTGTTTCTTTAATATGATTTATATTTAGAAATGTTTCTTTATTTAGCAAAACAGCACAGAGAATGTAGGATTATTATATTTTTTTACATTTAGTTTTCCTCTTTTTTTCCATTTGTTGTTACTTTATCGTTGTTAGGTTTAGTTTATTTTTTGTAAGGTGTTTGTAGCAATAGCCAAAAATGCATTGTATGAGTGAAAATCATTAGTATATAACTCATGTTCTATGACTAGATTTTGTTCATTTCTTACCATAATAAATAGTAGGTTAGTAATATTAGTAATATGCATTGCTAAGAATTTTCTCAGAAAAAAATAAAATAAAATAATTTTGTTTTAAATCAGTTTTTTGTTCAGTTTTTCAAAACTGACCCTTATAACTGGTTTTGTGGTCCAGGGTCACATTTTGGTTTTAGTTTTTCAAGGCTGCCTATGGTTTTATTTCTGTAAAAACAAAAAACATCGGCAGTCTTAAAATTCCTTAATTTATCTATTTATTTATTTTGAGAAATTAGTACTTTTATTTAGCAAGGATGCGTTAAATCGCTCAAAATTGAAACGTCGGACACAAATAATAATGTCACAAAATATTTATGTTTCAAATGAGTCCTGTCCTTTTGCATTAATGAAATATATTTCACAAAAAATGAAGCTGTTTTCAGCATTGATATTAATAAGAAATGTTTCTTTAGCTGCATATTAGAATGATTTCTGATCATGTGACACTGAAGACTGGAGTAATGACTGCTAAAAATTCAGCTTTATCATCACTGTAATAAATAGCATTTTAAAATATTATAAAATAAAATTATTTTAAATAGTAATAATATTTCACAATATTACAAATGAATACAGCCTAAGAGACGTCTTACCTTTGTGTGATGGAAAGAAAGAATTGATTTGTGGCCATTTTTATTTAATTTCTTTTTTTCAGAAAACAGTTTCGTTAGGTTTTTGTTAATGCCAATAACACTATGTGTGTTTTCAGGCTGGGTCTGAGCCACAATGAGATCAGCGTGGTGGAGAACAGCTCTCTGGCTAACGTGCCTCACCTGAGGGAACTTCACCTGGACAATAACATGCTGACTTCAGTCCCGTCCGGCCTGCCAGAACACAAATACATCCAGGTGGGAGATCTCGCACTAGTTAACACGCCATTTTCCCACATTTTAAAGTCACAAATGGTCACCCTCTCATTCAATCGATTCCAGGTGATCTACCTTCACTCCAACAAGATTGCTGCTGTGGGAACAGAGGACTTCTGCCCACCCGGCTATAATACAAAGAAGGCCATGTACTCAGGCATCAGCCTGTTCAGTAATCCAGTGCCCTATTGGGAGGTCCAGCCCATCACCTTCCGCTGCGTCTTCGACCGTTCGGCCATTCAACTGGGCAACTACAGAAAGAAATAAAGCGTCCAATCAGACGGCTTAGTCACTGTTTTCATCCCGCCCCTTCCTGTCTGACCTAATCCTTTCAAGCACATAACTTAGTCTGAATGTCATATCGCCGTTAACCCCAAATAAACACCAATTCCATTTGCAACATGCAGATTACTGGACAGATATTCGAATAAACAAATGCATATCAGTATTGTATTGAACGTACATATTGTGAAAGTGCAGAGGAGAACAGAAATTGTATGATTTTGAATAAAAAAACAAAAGAAAAGAAAAAGATAAATAAAGACAGTAAAGCCATGACCACTTAGAATATCCAAAAGCGCACATCACCCAGATATTGAAATGATCTTTATCGAAGGTCACTCTGGATCTTCTGGACCTAAGCCATGTTCTTCTATGTAATTCGCTGGCCTGCGGAGCGGGCAGCAAGGGGTTAACACATGTCAGCCAGTGCCATTAACAAGAGCTTGTATGCTAGAATGTATTCAGTTATTACTTTCCATGTAGCGCTAGTTCAGATTGTGCTAGTCTCTCGCAATCAATTGAAGTGGGAGAAAACAGGAAGTCGGGCTGCTCGAGATTCTCTTCGTCTCAGTTCGGATACTTGGGTGGCATTTGTGTTCATTAGCTTCCTCAGACCCCGTGTGCTCTCTGCCCAGGTGAACATAGCGCTTCGAGATGTAGAATAAACTTTGTTGTCATTACGACAAACGCGATTCCCGAACCTATACGCATGCTTTTTCCACTCTGGTGACCGCCGTGAGCTTGTACATGTGTTTCTTTCCTTTATTTTTCGTGTTTGTTGATCGCCTGTGTTTCAGTCTGGAAGGATCTGGAGGGAGACGGCAGATATGGACACCTCCTGCTTTCGTGAGAGTCATGAATGTCTCTTGTATAGACGCTGTATATAAATGCTGTATAAAGAATCCTATCAATGCTTTGAAGCACAAGCACTTACAGTAGTTTGGACTTTAATATATCGGCAATAAAGGTAATCCCTTTCTTCTCTCTCTCTCTCTCTCTTTCTCGCTCTATTGGCCAACTGAGGGCTCCGACACAGGTGTCCTGAACCAAATAAACAGTCAAATCTCTCACCGTGCTTTCTGGGAACTTTCACTGGGTGGTTTACTGGGTTTGTTCGGGCACAGGGTTGGTTTTCAGGTAAATGAAACCGAACGAGGCCTCAAAATAACTCGCAGGACTTTCTATGATGGATGCTACAGTCGCAGAAGGCCTTCAAGAGCTACGGTAAAAATGTCACGTTTGGGTGTTAGCTCTGTGTCAAACAAAACCGTGTTTGTGGCATTTAGATGAATTACACCACCATTGCTCGGGCTGAAAAAGTTAAAGCATTTAATTCAAGGAACAAAGGTTTTTAGAGCCTTTTATGTGGCTGTTTAATTGTCCAAAAGCACAAAATATTAGAAAAAAAAAAAAGAAGTCATTTTAATTGTGCGGTTAATTTGAACCGAAATATTATTCTTTCTCTGGATTTAGTTTCTCTGATACAGAAATAGCAGGTCACCACTGCAGTCTCCCGCTCCACTATAAACAGACTTTATGGAAATTAAAAAATAGTCATGAGTCTGTTTAAACACAGGGATTAGCTATAGGATGTTAGTTAGTAGCCTTTGTGGAGATGAAAAATATGATATAATTTCCTGATTTGATAATGACAAAGTCTCTGGGAAATATATGCTTATGAATCGGGCACTTTAAAAGAAGGAATAGAAAAACTGAAAATATAAGTGAAGATTATTTTGGGCTGAAGTAAATTCTTTAGTTAGCTATGAAGACCTTAATGACAGTGAACTTAACTTTTATACATTCTAGGTTTCAGAATCTATATGTTGGGATCATTTTAATTTAGCAGATGTGTTGTTAATGTATTATAACACAGGTTTTCCCCCCTTGCTTTAATTTCATAATATATCCAGCAGGTTTTCTTCTGTCGTTTCTCTCTGGTGCCCCCTTGTGGATAATTTTGTGCTGCACTATTTTGAGTTCGATGTCAGTTAATACACATTTTACTGTCATACCAGCTCCTCCTCCAGAACTCAACGGTGAAGTGTGTGTGTGTGTGTGAGTGAGATGGAGGGGACACAGTGTGGGATTGTGTATGTGTAAATATATGAATGTGTGTGTGTGTGCGCCAGAGAGCTAAGTGTGTGAGAGGTGGTATATTTAACAACTGTGGCAGTTTAAAGCATCTCTTCTTGAGGGAAAAAGCCAATATCAGCACACTGCACTGGACAAGAGCTTTACAGAGTAGAGCGGAGGTGAGAATAAATAAAAAAAATAAATAAAATGATTAAAGTAGACATTATTTCCATGAATTAAAAAAAAAAATAAAATAAAATAAAATGCATGTTTATTATTTATGTTGTGAAATTAAAAAAGTATAAATATCACCCACAATCATATGTCCACACAAACAACGGACAATGTTTTCTATATGTATATATACACACACAATTTACTGTGAAAGCCTTTTTTTTTGCTTTTAATTTTTTTTTATTTAAGCAAACATAGAAGATAAAGAATAAAAGATTATTGTTAAATGAAGTTTAAAAGCTACTTTATTAGCATACAAATGTTATAAAAGCAGCATTTAAAATAGTTAAGTTATTTTGTTATTTAAAAAAAAAAAGGTAAATTGAGAAAAACTGAAATTAAATATATGAAAATTGTAACTTAAATGACAATAAAAAAAAAATGTATATAATCATTAAAGCCTATTCAAAATATGAATAAATTATATGTAAAATATGACACATTATTTGTGTTCATATTCATTATATATTCATATTATAATTGTATTCATTATAAATGATATATATAAATGTAATATATGAACATACAATTTTTCATGCGTGTGTGTATTTATGTATACATGGTAAATATACACAGTACAAGCATATTGTGTCAAAAAAAAAACTTTTGGATGCGTTTAGTCATTTGACAGCACAAATATTTTACTAAAAAATATATAATATACATTATGTAAATAATACTAAAATAAATCCCCTATAAAAAGTATTATTAAGAAAAATAATCAATAAATTATATGCTTTTATGTATATAATTAATCAGGCTCAATTAGTTTATTCTACTGATAGCACAAAAAATAAGCCATTATTTATTAAAACACATTCTATACTTTCTAGAGCTTTAACACCTTCCTGTTACAATAAGAATTGATGCTCTGTGCGACAGAAGTGACATCATTCTGAGAGGTTTCTTTTTAGAATAGCACAGTGCTGAAGTGTGAGCTTTGATTTGCTCTCACATGTCTCTACAGCATGTGTGTGTGTGTAAGCTGTGACATCTTAACTAGCTTGGTGCTATTATATTAAGTGGATATACAGAGGTCTGAAATGACTCTCGCAGCCGTTCGTGGCACATGTGCTACCATGTGTGTGTGTGAGTGTGTGTTTGCCAATGTGAGGCTCAGCACTGAGTCTGTTTGTGGCAGTACTGAGGTGTCTGAGGTGCATGTGTCCGCCTCAGGATCACCCAACACTTGACTATTTGTGTCCAAACTGAGTCTAAATGGCTCTAACTAATTAAGAGGAGAGCTGAAGGCTGGGATTTTACAGCGTCAACGCATTGTTTTACAAGAAGAAAGTTTAGTAACACCAATTTTCTCTAAGAACCAAAAGTATAATATGTGAAGCGTCATATATTAATACATATTTTAAGATTTGTTGATTTATTCATTTTTTAGTTTTCATTTTGATTTACCCCGAACACACACAGTAGTGGGTTATATAACTTAAAAAATGCACAAATTATAAATTTCACATATACATTTGTATTATTATTTTAATGTAATACACATTAATACATATTTTAATATAATACATAAAATACATACATTAATACATATTTAATATAATCTTTCTTTTTTTAATAAAAAAAATTTTTTCTGTGACAATAATTTTCTCTGTTTTAAGCAATGCTGTTATATATACGCACACACACACATTGGACATTTACTATATTTATATAATTTATGTTATAAATAAATATATGTATATTCTATATTCACATATTTATATGTATATATTAATATTTTGCAATACTTGATACATCGTATTGTATTTGTTATATTTCAGACATAAATACAGACACATAGATTCAGAAATGATGAATAAAATGTAAAATGCATTACAAAATAGCACTGAAAATCATCAACACAAAAATGATTTTTTAAACATATTTTTAGAATATAATTTATGATCTAATACTTCTAATATATTTTGGATTAATGATTCAAATCACATAGTTGTGAATAGATTCATGTGAAATTCATGATTTGAATTGAATCAGGGAAATAGACTGAATACTTTACATCTACAGAATATATACTTTTTTTTTAAATCCTCACTGAATCAGCTAGATTCACAATGCTGCTTTTGCCAGTAAAATCACCACCAAATGTGACCCTGCACCATGAAGTCAGTCATAATGGTAAATTTTTCAAAAGTGTGATACATCACATTAAAGCTGAATAAATAAGCTGTGTATTGCTGTATGTTTGTTAGAATATGACAATATCTGGCTGCGATACAACTATTTGAAAATCTGGAATCTGAGTCTGCAAAAAAACTCAACACAATGCATATTACTAATAAATTACCAAATATCTTCATGGAATATGTTATTTACTTATAATGATTTTTGGCATAAAAGAAAAATCAATACTTTTGATGCACACAATGTATTTTCTGGCTATTGTTATAAATATACCCCAGCGACTAACAACTGGTTTTGTGGTCCAGGGTCACAAATATATAGAGAATATTCAATATCGCCGAAGTGACGTGCTGTTTGTGATAGCTATGATAACATCATCTCAAAAAGTAAAGAGTTAACATCAGTATCTGTTTATAGAAGTGTTAAATAGTCAATATAGCTGACTGGTTGACCGAGGTTTGTGAGCTCACTGTTTTGCTACTGTTTTCAAGTAAACAAGCCATATTAAAAAGTTTTGTGGCGTTTCTTAGTTTGTTTTCTTTAGCCAGCTCTCTTTACTTTTTAAAACACCGATGTAAGTTGTGTGTAACTAAGTCAGTTTTGTATTGTATTGTAATGGGAAACATATGAGGTACTCCTCAGATAAAATGACTCAGCTCAATATTCATCTCACAGAAAACAAGATGAAACTCATTTTATTCAAGGGGAATAAAGGTCACTATAAGTGTAGCTGCTTTTGCCAGGGAAAGTCCTTTTAAAGTGTCAGATCAAGCAGACATAGCAACTTAAGCTAGGGAGAGGAAACATTATAAAGCTGTTGACAAGAATCAGCTTTCTGATTGATTTATAAACCATGTTTCAGTTGAATTATAATATAATCCTTGTCTACAAACATATTTGTATGTCTCAAAAGCATCCAGGCCAGGAAAGAAAAAATGAAGGTCGGAATTTATGAATTGACTGGAAACGTCTGGTCCAGTCAGAAACCAAGACAGAGATGCAGGAACTGTGGACTTTCCATGTGCGTAGTTTTGAAGACAGAGGGAATTTATCCACTCCTGTCACTGTAAACTCATGTAGGTCAGATGAAAAGAGGAAATGAGAGAAATCCAGTTGGTAACTGCTGGACCTTTTGGTGGAACTGGTGTGGAGAATCTTTCCAGTGATCTTCAGGAGGCTGAGGTTTTCGTTTTTCCGTGTGTGTCAATGTCCAGACAGGAAAGACAGTGAGAACACAGCTGGACACCAGCATACTCTTACAAAATACTTAGTGACATCACGCCAAGTTGGGTTGGAAAAATTTTTTGGCTTGAGAAGATGGCTTTATTGTCAAATAAATACATTTATGATCAATAATAGCAACATCAAAACTGACATATAGTGAAAATGTTATAGGTTGGTGAATTCCCAGCACTCTCTCCACCTTCAATACCACGACTGAGGTGGGACCCTTGAGCAAGGCACCGTTCCCCCAACTGCTCCCC
>JAUMHQ010000051.1:7499720-7512232 GCA_032361165.1 Enteromius paludinosus | reverse complement strand
TATATAAAATATATATTCTGATATAATATATATATATATTTTTTTTTTCACACACTAACACACACATTACATACATATTTAATGACATTCAGGTGTTTCATAATTAAATGTCATTATTTTTGTGTCATTTTAATTACTGTTATTTGCAAATATATAACACACATAACATGCAATTATACTGAAAAAATATATTCACTATATGTGTGTGCTATTATTTTTAATGCAATCTGTATGTGTAATATAAGCTACTATTAAAATGTTATATCATATACAGTAATTCATAAAAATTTACATATTTATTTATTAAAACCTTTACAGGAGGTTTGTGAAATCCTGAATTTACAAGTTGAATGAGGTGTGCTAAATGAGCAAAATTCAAAATGTGCAGTGCTTGGGGCCTGTGGGACAGAGTGGAGAACTACTGAACACTCATACATGGCAATAGCATACCTTATACTTCATCTTAAGGTTTTCCCATTTCCTCCTGGCCTGGCTTGCAGAAATTTCCCTTTGCAGACCCAGCTCTTTCAAGATGGCCCTATGGCACAAAGACTTCACACTAATTGCTGCAGGTTGTTGACATGAACACCTACTGTATGCTTCTTTATAGGTGCAAAGACTTGAGTGTGTGTGCATGTGTGTAACTGTCTGCTGGTGGTGACTGGCTTACCTATAAGCCAGAGTTGAAGAGTTTCTCTTTCCAGTGAAAAGTGAGTCGTTGGTCACGCGCAACTTCACGAATCTAACGAATTCTTCATTTGACACTTGAAGCACACACACGGAAAATAAACACAAATGCAGATATTTACAACGGTAGGACACGTGATTTGTATAATGCATGCATCCAATTTACGTGGCCAGCTCAATGCTGAACTGCTAAAGTAATGCATTCATTAAATGCATTGGGACTTTGGGATGCATCAAATGAATTGCCACTTACTTTTATAAATGAATTCTGCATGATCTGGGCCATCCTTAATGTCCTCAGAGGGACTCTGTACAGTGTAAAGTTCGTGGTCCATACTTGCATCTGTTGTCTTTGAGTCATCAAGTGCGCTACTCATGGCGCTAGTGTACAAGCGAAGGGCACTAGAAGAGAAAATGGAGGGTGTACGTTCATTTCTTCTGCCGTTGGTTCATGGCGGCCCGAGTGTGCGTACCGCCACCTACTGGACTGCTGTGATATGACAATGTGAAAAGTCCAGGAATAAAGTTTGCATTAAACATGTTTTTAGAAATATATATATACTAGGGTAAACCTTCAAAAATGTGGAATTGGTATAAAAACCTGTACATTGTTTTGCAGATATACACACATGTTGATTCGTTCAGATATTGTATTGCATTATAGCCTACAATTTTAACAAAAAATGATCGTATTCTACCTTATTTGTTTACAAGCAATTAAATTACTTTCGAAATCGTTTCTTCGTAAAACTAGTTTCACAGTAGGGGCAGTGATACTGTAGTGATGATGGTCGACAGTCAAGTCCACATCTGTGAATGGGGAAACCTACAGTATGCATATTATGAAAATATTGTAACAATGTCGTATATATATATATTCAAGAACACCCTCGTAAAAAAAGTGTCCTGTTAAAATTTCTTGTCATATGCTTTATCTTTTGTTTTGTTATGTTTTAAATGATCATTTCTAGTATTTGAATAAAGTCTCAGAGCAAAAGGGGCAATGGAAACCACTTCAGCACGCCATGCATTGATGTAAGTGACCTTTCTAAATCATTTTAAGTGTCCAAAAGAAAAACAAGACCACCGTTGAATCCTCCTGGAACTTGCAGTCGATATTTTACTTCATAACAGTACAACAATAGAGGAAAACTGACTATTATTATAATGCCAAATAAAAACCAAAGCACCACAAATGTGTTTATCTGTATTCAGCCATAAGCATAATATTTCCATCACTATTCATGCGAAAAGCATCCCGTTTATTTTCAGTTGCTGTCGTGGTCTCAAACCCGTCTATGTCTACTCAATGAACAGCATAGTGTCGAGATCAGGGGATGCTGCACGCCTGTCTCACAACGTAAAATTAAAATCGACAAAAAAAATATGCATACAATATACTCACTAAGTTAGGACCGGATGTGCTCTCTTTGATTTTTACATTGTCATGTTTACTAAATCGAGCACCGAAACTGTTGTCCTAGATCTGCTGGACTAAAACTGCTGGCGGTATTGTATTGTAAATGGCGGTGCAGTAATGCAAACGCATTTCTTCGATGCAGTCACTCTGCTTAGTTTGTGTACGTGGGATCACAAGAACAAACATCTCACACATTTGGGTGGTTTTCTGATGCAAGAAACGTTTTGTTTCGCAAATAAACGTATTTTATTCGTCGTAAGTCTCTCCGATACAAAGATGGCAGCAGAGGGCTTCTAAAGGCAGGTTAAGATGTTTTAAACATGGACGTTAAGTTTACGTAGACTGGGAACGCCGACATTTTGGACCGGTCAACGACGAGCTCCAGTGTGCACTATAAACTGCTTTTTGACAAATGCATAAATACATATGTGTGTTAGAATTGTTAGAGATGTTGGCGTTTACTACAAATAGTGGATTTTTTTAATCTCCCCAAACATTAACGTTAACGCAGTGTCGCTGAACTGATCAGAAACAAATCGGAAAGAACAAAGTACGTTATCTCAGTTCATGCAAGGATCTCTCACGTTTTTAAATTTAAAGGTTTTCACAGAGAGCACAAAAAAAAAAAAAACCAAGATCATTGTCTCAAGATCTTGAGACATTTTTTTAATGTGGAAAAACTTTTACCCTTTTAACAGTTATAACGTATTATAATATATTCAAGTTATATTGTCACGTTACTTTAGAATTATAGATTGCTTTATGAGATATCGCTCAAACAACTCTGCCTAGCACACGTTAAGACACAAAACAATGAAAAAGCAGTGTCAAATTCAAATTAATGTTCTGTGTCAGAGTTTTATGTCGTCGTAAATTGCTGGAGAACTGGCAACTCAGTCAAAGTTAGGCCTATTAACACGTGAGGTGTATTGGCGTGCTTTATCTACTTATTTCAAGTTTGTTTTTATGGTTTCTGGCGGCTTTTGTTTGATAACAACGGCTTCTTGTTTGATAAAGTTTTGCTGAAAAGGAAAGACCGCCTACAGTTGCTAACGGGGGTGGGGGTACGGTCTCAACACCACCGAATAAGACTAGAGTGAAAGCTGATTGGCTGAAAGAGGAAAACGTCACTTCCGCTAGTTCCTTAAGTACGTGAGACACACGTTCCTTGGCCACGTTTTACTTTCGTTCGTTGGAGAGTAAGCATCTGGAGCTTGCGTCTGTTTTTTGTCGTGATTTAAAATATTTTTTTGTTGTTGTATTTTAACCACCGATCTTTTACTTAAGGGTATCCAAAGACTGTTGTTTTGTTTTTTGGTAATGTGTCTTGAATTCACGACGATGAAAGGAAACTACCAGAAGGACATCAAGGCCGCGCCTGTTCACAAAAAAAAGTGGTCAAAGTCAAAGAGGACATTTCTTCGCGCTAATATGGGCGAAAAGAGGCGAAAGATCCGCCTTTGGTCTGCCAAAAGACCACAGCTGAGTCCGGACCGTGTCGACGCTAACGCTACGGGGAATCGCAGTTCTGTAGCCATGGCACCAAGAAACACAACGCAATATCTAATGGACCTGGTGTACGCTGAGCGATTAGATGCTTTTGATGTAAGCCACGACTTCTCAACGCAGAGTAACGTTAATGTCTCATCTGATGAGAGCGTTTTCTCAGTGTCGGACTCTGATTACGACAGATCTTTGGACTTTCAACAGAGAGACTTCGAGAACGTGTTCTTCAGGAATGAGATCTGACGCGTTTCCGAAACCTGACTTGATTTCGTCGGAACGAGACGACTGGGCAGCTGTGAACCCATAGACCGCAATATGTGCGTGAAAATGCCTTCATTGTTAGCCCTGTAAGAACATGTAATCATGTATCAGACAATGTTTTATTGAAGCCAAGGCGTTCAACACAATGCTTTTGAGTTGCATATGTTACGAGTTGAATATGGTTTCATTTGTCGGCTCTCCTTGTTCTCACAGCATTGCGCAGACTCCAACTCAAGGAGGCGGAACGCTCTGCGTCACGACTGCGTGATGACGTGTGCTCCATGCCCCGCCCCCGGTACGGCCACCACCACGTGGCCTGCAGGTAAACCCGCTCCACCCTTTGTGTACGCGGTGTAAGAGCGCTGATGTAGCGTGCTGTCACAGTGTAATTACTGAGAAATGTGCATGCATTGTTCTGCCAACGGATGCATGTGTGTTTTGGGAGACTTTTACAGGTTGCCGGTCATCCTCGGTGAATTTCAGCTGTCTGTGCAACCCACCCAGAGCCTTGGGACAAAGCCGCATGGCTGCCTGCTCATCACCGCTGGGTAACTGTGGTAAATGTTTGAAAGTAGATCTACACAAGTGCACTCGGCTACAACTCATGTCATATGATATACGTTGTGGGAACGTTTGTAAATATTGATTGTATTAACTAATTAAAATTTGTTAATTATTGAAACTTGAATCCGACTTTCATCTTTTTGTTTTATTATGGGCCTACATTGTATGCACTGCATTCCGATATAATTATTTAACAACATCAACCAAATTCTTGCAAGTACACTACATGAGCTGGTCTTTTTAAGGAAGCTTAGATTTTATAAAGTTACACCATATGAACTCCCTTTTATATAATAAAATGAAGGTATAGAATGTGCTGGCAAATGTTTCTTATTGTTCAAATGTTTCTTATATAGTGTACATGCTGCACTTTTGAGGTCATAACTAGTAAGTTTTTAAGTGAGATGTTCTTTAGATGTGGTGTTTGAGTAGTAGTTTGACAATTGGGATCCATGGATCTTGAAGATGGCTGCTGAAGAACAATTGAAGGAAATGGGTAACTTGTTCAGGTGAGAACAGTTAATGCATATTTGTGAATGGGTGAAGTGAATGGGACTTGACTGAGTAATTATGAAATTCCTGCATGTTGTAATAAGTATTTATTTCTGGAATAAAGTGATAATAACTAGTTGCCATGACATTTTTACTTTAAGTCAAGTCTACACTGGTTGGCTGATTTTTAAACTAAATTAACAACTTCGCAAATAAAGTGTTTCTTTTAAAATAATAAAACACAATAAAATCTCTTAATACTGTGCAGAGAGAGGCTTATTCATGAAATTAAATACCTGTCTAAACCAAATTACAATTATGCATGTAAATTGCTGCATATTGATTGCAACATGTTAAAGAAGAAAAACAAATTCCTTAAAATCACCCTTTTATATGGTATATGAGCCTTTTGAAAGGGTCCTTTTTAATATTGATTTTTATAACATGTTAAAAAGTGTTTTGCTGGATTGGATAAACCATTCCATAATATAATACCCATGAGTAATATCAAGTGAGAACTTGAGGATGAGAAAATGTGAAAATAGATGAGTTAAGTGGCACCTGTGAATGTACTTTTAAAATACACATACTGAATCTGGAATGTTACCCTCACTTATATATATTTGAAAAAAACATTAATAGGCCTATCATAAGTGGTAAGAACCTTAGCTGAAGTGAAGTTCATGGAATGAAAAGGCAGATGATGTAATAAAACATCAGAAAGTTTTTTGAAGAGTAATGGCACAAACTATTAAAATATGGAAGAATATGTATAAATGAAACCTAAGGAAAGACACTTATGTACACGGTAGATATAGGCCCATGATTTTGTGCAGTCTTGATCTCTCTCGTTCTCTATATAGAGTACTTATTGATAAATCCTTAGGGTATGATAAACTTCGAGTCTCTTCTATTGTAACTGTAATCTGATCATGACCGACTAGATGCCTTAAAGTCTATAAAAACACCTTTGGGATTGAGCGAAACATGGTTTGAATATGTTTTGGAAAATCAGCAAAAATGTGTGACGCTGTGGAGTCAGCATGGGTTGAAATCCCCTAGCACGGATTCAAGCCATGTTAGATTTATTCTATATTCATAAGCTATTATAGAATCAAAACATTTGCTTCCTGATGAATATACACTATTGGCCAGAGCAATATGTGGGTTTTAAATAGGCGCACAAAGCGCTTTCTCAAATAAAATGTAAACAAGCTGCGGATCAGCACTTCTGCTAATTGACTCTCTTGACATATGATTGTTTTGAGCACAGGAACACTTTGTTCCCTTCCTCACCCCACAGCTCTGTTTTTGGCACAAGGCGGGTTTAAAAAAAAACATGTGGCAAGCAGGTGCAATTTTTTAACTGTTTTTCAACACCAGGTGGCCCCAAAGTGACACAGTAGAGTAAAGCCCACCAGGGCAGTCTTTTGTAAGCAGTACCCAAGGAAGGCTGACAAGAGCAATGTGTTGATAATCCCAGAGCCACATTTAGATTACAGTGCATGGCATCTGTTAGTGAGGGGCATGAAGTAATGGAGGAGACCCGGGCAGGACAAACCTCTCAAGTTACACCGACGATGGGGACACACACTTCTTTGGCAGTGGAAGAAATGGAGGCCACACAAGACTTTAATAGGCCCAACTCTAAATTTCAGTCTTTTTTCCCACTTAATGGCGAGTGCTTCTCTAACACTGACAGTCCTTAGTGTCAGCTCAGTTGCCCCATGGTCTATCTGCCAAAAGTAATAGATGAGACAACTCGTCCCTGGCCTACTGTGTGCTGTCAATGAGATGACGGCAGAATACAAGGCTTGGGCATTTTGATTGATATGAAGCCCTCCAGCCAGGCCTCACTGCCAGTCTATTGATTAGTCGCTAGCTTTGTCTCATGGGAGAGCCTGTCCCTTGGTCATCCATCATACCGACTTTCTCCCGTTTTAGACAGACGAGAAAAGTTACCAGGGAAAGCTCCTATTTGAAAGTGCTGGTGCACCCATTTAGAATATATATATATATATATAATCTTATCTGATCTGAGTGAATGGTACGCTTCATTCAGGTGAGATAAGGTTGGCTAAGTCATGCTGGCCTGAGCTTCATGGGATTTTAAACTAAATGTAAACTAAATAGGCTGTTATCTGTTATCTTTCTTGAACTTTAACGATTCCAGTCCATTTCTTTCACATAAACCTGAGGGTTTATAAAGATTTTCACGTAATCGGGTATAAAAACACTCTGATTCACTGCCTGTTTCATCAAGGCCAGTTTTTAATGGAAATGGAGTTTACTTAATTTCTTTTCCAAAATGTTACAATTGGCCTGACTATTGACGACTCAAGGCAAACCATTTATAAAATTGATTGTAAATGCCCTCTTTAAAATAATACATGAATAAATAAAATATATAACGGCTTTGCATTATGGTGAGAGTTATGTAGTGGCTCTAGATTCTGCTTACAAGTTAACATACGGTAGGTGACGCAAGTGAATGAGTCTTTGAATCATTGAGCCGATTCGTTCGAATCACTGATTCATTCAGGAACGTGAACGGAGACGTTCGGTTCGCTGTGGTTTTGTTTTGAAACATTTTCGCTGGCGGAGCCAAAAAGTAAACGGCAGTATTATGTCTAAAACATAAGCTTATATTCAGCGTTAATTGTGTAAAAATAGGAAGTTTAGGCTAAAAGGCCCGTTCACACCAAGCACGATAACTAAAGTTATAAAGATAACGGTAACGGTAAGTATATTGCGTCCAACGATATCGTTTCTCTGTCTTTTATCGTTATAGTTGTGGTGTGGACTATTCTTTAACATTGAGAACGATTTTTATAACTATATCTTTATTGTTATCGTGCTTGGTGTGAACGGGGCTTAACATGTTTGACGTTTTGAGTTTAACGTACAATCAAATCAACGTCATGTCAGTTTGATTTGAATATTTGTCTTGTATTTTGATGTGGATTTTTATGCCAATTAGAAGTCTTTTAAACATCAGTTACCCACTGGGATTTTCTAATCTTGCCATTATTTTGTTTGTTTTCCAACTTTGCATTTCTCACTTCAGGTTTGCAGTTTGTCCTAACATTACTTTGGCAGATGTTGTGAAGAGCATGAAATGAAATGTGTGAAGCAGTTGTTTGGTCCTGTATGCACTGACCAGCTTCCCTCCCTCAGACAAAGCATGACTTCTTTACAACAAGGTAAAGGTAAGACCCCAGGAAAAAAATGCTTTTCTTTCTATTTTGTACACTACAGCAACCACAAAACTTGCTACACGCGCAAGCTTGGACTGCTTGTACTAAATGCAACACAAATTGTTAAAAACATCACTTTACTGTTTTGTAGTTTCTGCAGTAGGCTTTATGTAGTTTTTAGTGGATTTAGGTTGAATTGATGAATAATTGAAACTGAAGCTGAAATGTCAATGCAGGAACTGATTGGGGCTGTATAGGGAAAGTAAATATTACAACGAATTAGTTGAAATATTGCTTAAATAATGCCTGGTATTTGTAAAATATGCATGTCTATAGACAGAGAAAACAGCACTTTGACCTTCACAGAGACAGGAAGAGACAGGTGCCTGTGGCGTTGTGGTTGGACACACCCACAGAGTGGACTCTGTTCGGCCAAAAGAAAAGGTCACAGAAATGTCATGCAGTCATGTCCTTGTAAGTTTGATCAGACTTGATAAAAGCAAGCCTGCTGCTTGGTTTCTTCCTGCTGTACTTTTCAACATCCGTAATAATACCACACCAAGCGTTTGATCTATGTTGCTTTAAATGTTAGCTGTGATGACTCAGCTAACAACCGTTGTGTTAAGTTTGCATTAGTTTTTGATTCATTTCATGTGACAGATGGAACTGGGAAAAAGGAGCTCTGTTGCTTATCTTAGTTTACAGAAGGCAAAAAAGACAAGGGTAAACGCATCAGTTTTGTTATGATATAGCTATATGATCATTTAGCAAGTATCTGTTTTGCATGTGTTGTTACAGGAGTCTTGCAAATGTATGCTGAATTTGTAATGGCATGCTGCTAATATAAATACAGGTAGACCAACATCATAAAGAAGTTCGCTGTTTTTTAATAAGGCACCAATTGTTGGAATCACTTTATAATGATTTTTTTGTCCAGCTGTTGAATGCCAAAAACACTGATGTTAACAGACAATCCATCCAAGCATTTAAAGCAGCAGACGGCAACAACTGCTGTAAATCTGTATATTCAAATGATTCCTTTGCAAACTCCATATAAGTTACATTTTAAATTATATTAAAATATTTAAATTGTAATAATATCTCACTATAATAATGTTTTTTCTTTCCTATATTCTTGTAGTTTCATCAAATAAATGGAGCCTTGGTAAACATAAGTGATAGTTCACCCAAAAATGAACATTACAGCATATTTTACTCACCCCAAAGTCATCCTAGGTGTATATGTCTTTCTTCTTTCAGATGAACACAGTAAATTTTTTAAAAATAATTTATCCTGGCTCTTCCAAGCTAAATTCGACAACGGCTGCTTGTGCGTCCCTGAGAGGGCACATACATCGAGTCAGTAGTCAGCCAAGACGCGTCTGCTTCTGAGGACATGCTATAACCCCCCTTGAAGACGTATATGTTAGTTCTTTGTCGCATTACTTGTGGATATATACGATTTATGGAGCTTTTAAAATTTAGGGGCGCCATCCACTAGCATTACCAAGCTTGGTAGAACTAGGATACATTCTTTAAAAACTCTGACTGTGTTCATCTGAAAAAAACAAAGTCATGTACATCTAGGATGGCTTGGGGGTGAGTAAAATATGCAGTGATTTTCATTTTTGGGTGAATAATTTCTGTAATTCCAGATGTTTTACTGGTAGGGTGAATGTATTTAGTGTCACTCATGTAGCTGGAAACAGGTATGGAGCAGGGTGAGGTGTGTGGGGAGTGTCCTAGTGCAACAAAAGTCATTGGTCTACCTAGACCTTTCACCCCATGTTCAGAGTCTGTTGCGCCTGCTACTCTGAGATACAGGTGTGATAAATGACTATTCTAAGACTTGGTTCAACTGACAAATTGATATTGAGTTGAATGCTTTGAGCTCAATATTTTGCCTTGACCCAATTGAGGCCCTAAAGCTTGCTCGCTGTGACCATTTTAATGAATTTTTGCAGCGGAAATAGGCCACGGGTGAGGGGGGCATGGGCTTTGACGTGAGCATGCGCACCTCTGGGAGCATCCCTCTCCTTCAACCTCGCCTCATTAGTCTAACTGGGCAGTTGCAGAACTGTTGTGTGTCACGTCTATTTTGGTCCCCCTAAACTCTAAAGTGGCCCCTCAACTTGTCTTTCTGTATGCAAGGAGGAAATGGACACTAATGCGGTCGGCTAACTGTGTCAAGGACGCTGAAGCCAAACCTGGTACAGTTCACCTGTGAGAGACCTGAGAGCTCAAACGCAGAGAGGAACTGACCCACTAAACCAACTTACAATCCTACAGTCTGCACTCTTCCTTAAATTAAAGGTATAGTTCCCCAGAAAATGAAAGCTTGTCATTGTTTACACAAAAATAATTTGGATAAAGTTTTCATATAGATCGTTTCCATGCAATGACAATTCATAGTGACCAGGCTCACTATGAGGCTCCAAAAAGGACAAAAAATTTAACTATTCCTTTTACATGTACCAATTTCATATCTGGAAAACCTGAAGAAAGTAGAGTACTTAATGTTTTTTAAGTTTATGTTTTGCTCACTCATTGCATGCAAGCATCACATAACTCTCATTGGTTTGCCCTTGAGTCTTGTAACCTGGCCCAAACCTGGAATGTGCATGTCATCCGATCGCATTAAGCCCTTTAGAGAGTTGAAAGAGCACAGACAAGGGTCCTTCTGTTCAGGAAAAGACATTGCTCTGTTGATTAAAAAAAAGTGTTACCTCAGCCTGCTGCGGCTTGTGTTTGACCGGCTTTCTTTAGAAATCTTTGTGTAGTGACACCAATTTGTTCATTAAGAAGGTGAAATGATATGAGAGGACCTCCCTCTGCGAGTGTGTCTAGATTTGTAGGTGATTTAAACCAAGTTTGTGATGCACGGTTTTTGGATATTTTAATCCATCTCAATTCATGTAGATATGAGCTTTATACTTTTTGAGGAGAGGAGGTGTCCACATACCCTTAGTATACTATTTTATTTAAGTTTTTAAAAGGTAGGTCACATTTTGAGTTTAATTCCTATAAATGTATTCCTAAAAGTAATTTAAGAAATTGACATTAATATTAAAAATCTGTTTTAAAAAGTATTTTAAATAAAGCAGAAATAAATCACCTGAATAAAAATGTAATAAAAAAAACTAAAACTCATTTAAATTTAATTTAACAAAAAATGACTCTTGGCATAACGTCTGTATTCTCCCATCTTGGGTTGATGCTCATGTTCTATTTCAAGTCAGTGACTGCATGCACCTCCTCTCAGTGCTGTTATGTAATACTGTGTGAAAACCAAGACGCTCGTCATACAAATATTCATCATCATTGCTAATCAGAGTGAGAAGTCGCACTTGAGTCTGACACCTTATAAACACACTAATGTGATTCAAACACTGGCACATTTGTCTTCGACTGCTGCTCACCTGTCTCCAGCACATATTCTTGCATGCACACTTCTTAGAAACAAAACAAAATCCGCCCAAGTCTTCCCAGAATCATCCCGTCGCACACTCGCAGGATTTTCCGTCACCCAGAATGAGAGAGATGCTGTCGTAGAAGGTCTAAAAACAGCACTTTGTTGAGAGACAGACAGTAGCTGGCTGTTGATCAGTTTGAACCAGATGACTCTCAGTAATGCGACTTGGATCTTTGATCCGTCTCTGTTCTTCAGCAAATGGAAGAGTCATGACACATTTTGTTTGCTTTTCAGTGTTTGCTCCTGTGCAGGGAGGGAGATGTCATGGAGTGAGAATAAGGCTTGCTTTATTTTGAGCGTTGGTGTAGTTTGGTGTTATGCTGTTTGTGTTTGCATCGCTATCTGTATTCTAATTAAGGGCAGTAATGAAAATGTACTCACCCTCAGGTCATACAAGATGTAGATGAATTTGTTTCTTTATTGAAGCAGATTTGGAGAAATGTAGCATCACTTGCTTGTTCAAGGAACATTTGTAGTGAGTGGGTGCCGTCATAAGAGTCATGGGTACAGTCAGCTGATTAAAACATCACAGTAAACCACACAACTCCAGTCCATCAGTTATCATCTTGTGAAATGAATTTTTAATCTTAATCTTTAAAATTTGCTCTAATTCAAAATACCACTTCCTCAAGTAAAGATGTCTGTCTTATAGTCACATCAAAATCAGCCAATATATTTGTTTAGAACTGGTTTTGACTGTAAACACTGCTTGGCCTGTGAATATTTCTATAAGCATTTTTGTGGAAGAGTGTTAAGTAGGGATGTAACGGTATTGTAAATACCGTCGTACCGCAATATAAAATTTTTCCGATAATACCGTGGTCGCGTGACTCGATAAAATGATAGGTCTTCTGAGAAAAGTTTGCTCAGGTGAATGGAGCGAACGGGAGGTAGCGGGAACTACAATTCCCAT
>JAUMHQ010000051.1:7474903-7499620 GCA_032361165.1 Enteromius paludinosus | reverse complement strand
ATTCAATAAATACCGTACCGTGCCACTCATACCGAGGTATTACCGTACCGTGAAATTTTGATACCGTTACATCCCTAGTGTTAAGCCACATGCACTTCAGTATGTTTAATGAAATTGATTGATAAGTTTTCTTACATAAAGCGTGTCATTTGATTTAGATGCAACCAGCGGTGTAATAAGTTCGCAATGAACCAAGTAAAAAATAAATAGCTCAACTTAAAAAAAACAAACAAATACAGCAGCTCATTTTCCAAATGAGAAGGGAGCAAGGAGGCAGGCCAGTGCTCCACATGAGACGAGAGTGCCAGTGCGTTCACATCCCTGTCTCAGCACACTCTCCTTGTCTGCAGTTACGGTCGCTATGGAAACCGTTCCCAAGGCTCTGCAATGTCCCTGAATGGAAAGAGAACAGTAGGGAGGGACAGAAAAAAAGTCTTATGCACATCACCAAGACAGAACCCAGAAAGCAGAGGCAAAAATGTAGAAGGTCACAAAAACACACGTTGTATTGCCTTATTTGACAAATGACTGCTGCTTCTATGTAGCGCAGCTGGCAGGGACATACTGCAGATAATTTCAGGGTTGCCATACGTCAGTTAAGAAGAACGTTCTGCGTGCCAAACTAAACTTCAGATGTAGAATTAATAATATTAAGTAGGAGCTCAGGAATGAGTAATCAGCTGAGAGATCTAAACCGTCACTTTCCTGATTGACGCACGCTGGCTGCAGTCTGCCGGAGCTGTGTGTGCTGTGGGCCGGAGCCGTGCACCGGGTAATTACGTAGAGGTTAACGAGGCTGACTTCTCTAACGAGATATGAATCACACCGCATACAGAGACTCGGAGGTCTGCTTTAGGGCTATTTATACTTGATTTTCCCTCCAACATGAGCATTGGACCAACACCGCCAGTTTGTCCATTCTAAGGTCACGATCTTGAAAACTCATGACATTTCTCCTAATTTTCAGTTGTGGCACATTTAGAGCACAATTGAAAAGGCTATTTATTTTTGACATTTACAATTATATTTATTTATTTAGCAGACCCTTTAATGCAAAGAACGTTTTAAATGAGGAATGCTGAAATGCAGGTGATTCATCCCAAGGAGACAGAACCACAGAAGTGCTGCATGCTGAAATAAACTGAGAAACAAACAAATAAATACAATAATAGGTCTAGAAAGTGTGTGTGTGTGTGTGTATTCCCATTTTTATATATATATATATATATATATATTTATTTATTTATTTATTTTTATGGCTCATAGCAAAAGTATAAAAAAATATTACTTGATTACATATTACATAGCTATACTTTTAAAGACCCTAACTATTCTTTTATCATTTGAACCTCCAACATGTCAAATGTAAGATTTGTAGAAATAGGCCATGCTTTATATATTCTGTATTTGTAATCATTGGTGCAGCTGAATATGCATATCAACTTGATTAACACTTCAGTACAGTTCATTTATTTTAATGTATTTATTTGTATGGTTCATGGCAAACGGATTATACTGCAACTAAAGCATATTGCTATATTATATTACATGTCAATACTACTTTTAAAGAATCTTTTTTCTTTATCCTTTTATACCTACAGCATGTCAAATTTATTATTGTGACATTTTTTTCATTAAATAACATAAATAAATAATCTCCTTAAAAACAATCATCTTTACCTTAATAAAAAAATATATATTTTTAAAACACTAGGTTTGTACAGATTGGTCATGTTGTATATTTTAATGTTTTCTTTTTTTTTTATTATCAGTGAACTTATATTGTGTAATCTACATATCAGCAGTACTAAAACTGCAATTTGTTAATTTTTTTAGCATAATATCTAGAGTTTCTACAAAATACATTTGTTATATAATGTAAAATATTTCCCACCACCCTAAATACAGGTTAACTTATACAGAACAGGCCTTTTGTCTGTACTGACTTAGAAACATGTTCTGATATTGCATCCAGCAATACCCAGAAAGAGCAGTATAGTGCATGAACATGTGCTTATTTCCCTGTGTGTCAGTCTGTGCAGAGGTCAAACCAGATAAATAGGTCAGCTGCAGCGTTCATGTGAACACAGACCCCAGCAGATTAAAGTAGAAAACAGCAACTGTCATCAGAGTGCTGATCTGTTTCCTCGGATGAAGTAAAGTTGAGACCAGACTGCAGTGGCACACCTCACTCCACATCAGTAACTTTAACAGCTCTGAGAGGCTCAGAGATCTGGATTTAAGAAAGCCTGTGCAGCACCCTTAAGGGAGATATATATTTAAATAAGGTTAATGTAGGTCCAGGCACTCTTTGTGTCTGAAGGAAATGTTTCCTTGCCCTGTAGAAATAAATAAGAAAAATAAGGAAAGAAAGGCTTTTATTCACACACACAAATTCCTGCCTCTGTGTTAATTGGTTTGTGCCTCTTCAGTACATTTGACCACCAGCAGCCTTTGGTAGGTTGTGACATGGCAAGGCTGCATAACTCTGAGCTATTTCGAACACTCAGCGAGCCTTTATTGTAAATCAATTTGTTTTGATGTGGAGGAGAAGAGAAATGTAGAGATGTCTTGTGCACACAGATGATGTACGCCATTGCTATTTCATCCTGTTTGCAGCAGGTGAAGTGAGGAGTAATTGGCTTCTGTCAATGCAGGCTTTAGCAGCAGCTAAATAAGACGGAAAAGAGGTCGATGCAGAGAGAGAAAGAGAGAGGCAAGGACAGAACGGTTCGCTCCCACCCACCTTAAAGCTGCCACTTCTCACATCTGCCGGCTCGCTGTTAGCAGACTCCATTGATGCTTTTCTGTCTAACCACAGTGCCATCCACAGAGATATATATATATATATATATGTGTATACTTTAATGAAAGTACAATGTGTAACAGGACTAACAGCACTTTTTTGGTAAAGAAAGTGTATATTACGTAAGCAATTCCATTAGATTCACCATTTAATTATTCTGATGTTACACAGTAGCGGCCAGTTGGCTTCACATATAAATTGTGGTTGGTGTCCAGAATGTTATACTTTATATTAAGTGGTCAGTTCCTGAAGAGTTACCATGTACTGTAAGTACACTGGTGTTACAGTGGTGCACCAACTCCTTCCACTTTACAGTACATATCCGTAAATCTGCCCATCTTTATCCCCTGGATCAAATATTTCCAATTATACTTAAACACATTGTTGTTACAAAATGTAGTTCAAGTTACAAAAGCACTTATTGAAGTGGGAAAAAAGTGTTGTTTCCAGTGTCCTGTTACATATTTGTATTTACCCATGCCATTTGGAGGGTTGTTACATTTGTGTGGTTAAAGAAATATTACAGCTGTAGATACTATGTACCAATGCGTACTTACACTGTGGTTACATACTACGTACACATCTAGTTACTATGTGAGTTCATAGGTATTAGGGACAGAGGAAAGACACTCTTTGTTGCATGAGGTTCGCCAAAGCGAACCTGCTGCTTTTAGCCCCCTAAAATTAATATTTTAAGATATTTCAAGTGTTGTTTTCATTTTTGTATTATTAATATTAACAGTAATAATAAAAATATCAAAAGTAACATTAAAAAAATTTATTTTTTTCCACTCGGAATCAAAACAGTATTACGTTATGCAAATGTTGTATAAAAAAAATGCTATTTATTATTATCCCATGACCACAAAGGTCCAAAAGTTATATTTTCTCTTATTCTGTGGTATGTGACTACTTCTGTTTTATTTGTAATGAATGACTGTGAGATCCTGACTGTCAGTTTTCGATTATCTTTTATATGAGGGTCTCTTAAGATTATTCTAATGAGAAATATGTAAATTTGCAGCAAGTTTTTTCAAACACGTACTCTCATTCGACCAGACCTTGTGTGTAGTCAGTGCGTTCAAGTGGACATACGGAACTATTGGATGAGAAGCCAGAAATGTAATTGCATTTCATGGCTCGCATTTCTTTCTTTTTCGCCTTTTATTTGTAAAGGTCAGGCCTTGCAAAATTGAACTAACTAGACTGGCAGCATTTGATGGATATTTTTTTCCAGTTCGGAAGACAATTGCAATCCATTTCGAAATGCGTCACTGGCTGAGGTGTTGATTTCCTGTCAATTGCTATCAAAGAAATCAGAAATCATTCAGTTGGCAACGTATTTGTTCTTTGTTTTAAATATTTGCAAGCCACATTTTGCCGTTTTGCCTTTTGCGCTGGACTTCAGTATGTTTAATGAAATTGATTGATATGTTTTCTTACATAAAGCGTGTCAATTCACACCTCGAGGGATGTGTTATATTTGGCATTTGAAGGCTCTGTCCCATAGCCACCGCTCTCTGACGGCAGAGCAACGTGTCTCTGAGGACATTGCGCACTCTTATGACTAGGTTGGCGTTTGAGCGGCATCAAGGACACTCAATGCACTGAATAACTCTGAAGCGGGTCTCGCTCGCTCTAGTTCTGCTCCTCAAGCGCCATTTTCTTTTCATCACGTTCCAGCCTCCAGGGGGCATCTTTTACCCTTAATGTCCTCAGCTAACAGGTGTCCCATCTGCCCTAAAAATACAATACGCCTGTTGCGTGCAGGAAAATCTTAGATTAGAGCCACCAGGGTCTCACGTTTCCACCTTGTTGCTTTCCATTGCATTAGTGCACTGTGAATCTGTGTGCCATGGTGAACTCTGAGAGATGCAGTTTCATTATTTTTTGTTTGTCTTCTCTATATAATTCTAAAACCTGGAAGAGAATTTTGACGCATGGGTTCCATTTAGAATTTAGAATTTGGTTTTACACATTTTATTAATTTAACATAAAATCATTTAATGAGAAAACATTATCTAAGGTCATCATCCTAAGCATTTAAAGGATTATTTCTTTGAAGTGGGAAATTTACCCTGCTTATAAAAAATGTTATGTTCTTATTCATTACAGTTGCCTACATCAGATCGACGGATGGGTGAAAGACCAAGTCATGGATATGTTTTCTATGTGTATTTATGCTTTGAATTGAATGAAAACCGCATATCCTTGTGTTGGCCTGACACATAAGAGAGTACATACTTTGAGTTCAATGGATACTCTCCTAAATGATGCTTCGGTGATGAGGAGAGACACAGAGGAGATGAATTGTTGACTAAAGTCATAATTTGTATTTTCTTTGCATACAAAAAGTATTCTCGACGCTTCATAAAATTCAAAGTGAACCACTGATGGCACATGGACTATTTTTGACGACGTCTTTCATATTTTTCTGGACCTGGCAGTTAGTGGGCAACAAGCCTCCTGGTTTTCATTCAAAATATCTTAAATGTAGGTTTTTCACAGGTTTGGAATGCCATGGGGCTAAGTGATTAATGGCAAAGTGTGCATTTTGTGGTGGAGTAACCCTTTAAGTCGGTTACCTGTGTCAACAGACACAAATTCTATACATGTTATTCTTGCCCAAAAAGATCTGAAATATTAATTGAGGTAAACATTAATTTACATATATGCTAAAAATTAATCCTGTGCGACTAACACAATGTAAATTGGGTGCTTTTAGGTCAGGGAACAGCAATACGACCACTCAAACACTTCTGGTAGCTTCACTGAAATCCTTTATATAGATCTGTGTCTACAAACAAAATTAGTGAATTCTCGTTATCACATCGTGCACTCTCCTTGGCCTTTGTGTTACTTGTTTTGCTGTTTTATGACTCTTATTTTTAAAGCATTCTTTCTGTGTTTCCTGTGTTTAGTTTCTGTTTCCTTTGTTGCCTTTGTCTCCATAGTTACCCTAATTTGTTCTCACGGTAATTCATTTAGTGTCACCTGTTTCTCATTTGCCTATTGTTACACTGTGTGTTTAAGTCTTTGTTTGTCAGCCATTGTCTATACCTGCTTACTGTTTAGCTAGCAACTAGTTGTTGACTTGTCAAGAAGATGAGGTTACTTATAAAAGTGTTGTGGTTTAAAATTTTAAAGATGAATTCAAACTCGCATGGCAGAGAATTGACAATTGTGGCTGAACAGCCCTATTTCAATCCCAGTCCTCCTGGAATATATAAACATTATGCAATCTCTTCAGTTTATTGATGTTTCTAGCCAATCTTATCCTTCTGTATCTTCTGTTTTCCTTTGCGCCAAGGGGTTGCCCTTTTCTCCACGAGAGTGCTTTCACACCCTTGACTCAAATGTGAGTATGTGTAATATCGTCAGCCCCCTCATTGTGAATCATGTCTCATCCTGTATGCTTCATAAAAGCATGAAAGATCGTTCAAGGTGAGAAGTGCTAACAGAAGGTGGTCCTTGCACTTTCATTTAGAGTCATCCTGGGAATGCCTCACTGAAAATGCAAGTTCAGGTGAAGAGATGGAAATGGCACAGCAGACAGGCGCCGTTAGATATCCAGGAAAGGGGGGGTAGGGGGATGGTGGGATGGAGTAGTTATATCGCTCTCATTAAGCTATCTGTCCACCCTGCCCCCTAAATTCTAATAAGAATCCCACCTGGCCCCCTGCTGACTCCACATCAGAGTGAGGCCACAGCAGACATGCTCAAATTCTGTCTTCTTTCCAGGGGGTTGTGTTTAAAAACAAATTTCGATCTATCTGGCTATTGATTAAGAAATCTTTGATAAAACTGTGAAATGGCGATATGTATGAGCCTGAAAGCAGTTCTGTTGCCAGTAGCCATAAACATATCATTTTATGAAATTATGGTAATGGTCACATAAAAAAACAATGCATGCTAGAACGCTCTTTTTTATATTTATGAACTGTCTATAATCTTTCGGCAGTAAATCTACAGTCGAGAAATGTAAATAGCAGGAATTTTTTTAAAGGTAATATAGATTTTTATTAGAACCCGAACACCTGAGTACAGCGTACATTTTGATTATTTTTAAAACATTAAATTAATAAAAAACACATTGTTTAAAGACATTAAAAAAAAAAAAATTTTGTCATTATATTTTACTTCACAACTAATAATGATAATAATAGTAATTCATAAAAATGATGCTATTTTAAAATTATAATTTTACGTTTTTAAAATTAAATGTTACAACAAAAAAAATAAAAATTATAATGCAAGGAAAGTGTTTTACATCATATTTTAAAATGACCTTCCTACAGTCAAACAAGGAAGCACGAAAATAAATGCATTTGTAAACTCTCTGTAGTTATGGGGTAAAATCATAGAAAATTTCAGAGAATTACAATTTTCTTACTTTTGCTTAGCTCAGATTAATAAATTCTGTACAAATAAGTTGTTCAACGGTAAATTTTAGAATAAATAATTATGTTATACGATTAAATTTGGATAGTGTAGTGTAATTTTTTGTGGATATGCTCAACTTAAAAAATAATTTTATTAGTCATGAATGACAAAAAAAAAACACGGAAATGTTTAAGGTCCAAAATGTTTAAGAATCCTATTAGATATTTCTGATTTATGAAGCTTTATTAGTTTAAGACTGTGTTTGTAAACACACTAACTGAACGGATTCTGAGGTAAAGGTATGATTTTCACTCATTGACACACAGATCATCTCTCTCTCTCATTCGCTATTCCTCTGTTCTGTCATCCCTTCCTCACAGACTCAAAGGATTATACAATGGAGCATTTCAAATCAAAATGGGATTTTCTCACTGATACTGCACACACACTCAAGTCCCTGGACGATGACGTAATCCAGTTGTAGAGCTGGTCCAGACCGGTCAGGCCATCTTGTACTTTGTAGTGACATGCAACTTGTTGTGCTTTCACATTTAGCATATCTCCTGCATTGCACAAAAGACACAAAACACGCACATTCAAAGGCTGCAGGCAATATTCAATTTGGGTTAAAAGGCTCCATGGATGACAAAGGTTTGCCGTGGTGTTTCTCACATAAAGAGAGTACAGTGTCTCTTCAGGTTAAGGACTTCACCAATTCTGCTGCCAGCACCGGCCCTTGCGGGGTAGATCTCACTCGGGAGGAGGCTTGGCATGAATACAGTCACACTCACACACTATCAGGGAAGCTCAAACAGGGCTGCAACAATTAATTCAACTGATAAAGGAAATGATCAACAACATATTTCCTTATAAGTTACTAATCATTTGACTTTTTTGCTGCTTTAAAATTGGGTTTTGATAAAGTGTAAAAAGCTGTCTGTATTTCCTTTATATTATTTAGTTTATTACACAATGTTTAGCACACATTTTGATTTTATACTCTTCAGATTACAGATTATTTGGAGAGGAACATTAAATATGATTTGGAATAAATAATTTTAAATTTTTTTCATTTATTTTTTTCCAGTTGTCCAACTGACTGCAAAATGAATCAATGAAATATTGAAAGAAAATGACAAACGAATAACAAATATAATCGATTCATTTGTTGGTGTGCTTTTCCTTATTGATAACTGAATATTTAAAAATAGAAGTTTTATAATGTGGAAAGCTAGCTGCGTTTGCACATTATTTGAAGGAGAAAGATATTTATGCAGTGAAATTCCATTATGTCTAATATGGATTATGTCCATATATCTAATTATCCGACTACATAAGACTGCAAAAATTAATCCTTATTGGCATTTTAATGCTGCTTAAATCACATGGAAAGCTATTTTATACTGTAACTTTATGTTTTCAATATTGATGATGATACCAAATCATGACCACCAAATCAGTATATTTCAACACCTTCTTGCCGTTTTCTCCAGTGAAATACAGAAATATATTTTCATATAAATATATTTTTTGCAATCATTTGCATATATTTTGCTTTATAGTGTTCATTTTCCACATTATGAGGGAAGAACAATAGAGTATTTTCCTTTTTTTGTGGCAAGGTTTTAATGCAGGGGTTATAATAATTATTTTGGTAGCATTGTAATTGTTTTTACTTCCACTTTTAATGCATTTAATGAGTGTTTTTTTTATTTATTTTTAATTTATTATATTTTTTCTTATAGTATCACAGTTTCCTCATAATTATTAGGCAGTACAACTGTTTTCAACATTGATAATAATAAGAAATGTTAATTGACAGCCAAATCAGCATATTTCAACCTTCAACCCGTTTTTCTTAAATGGGATACAAAAAGATTTGTGTTTATTATTTCATATATTATGTTGAGTTTGCACATTATGTGGAAAGGACACTAGAGCATTTTTCATTATTTTTGTAGCAAGGATTCAATGCACAAGTTAATTACTAACTAATTAATTGATTGACTACTAAAATTAGTTTTTATATTTTTGTTCATTTATTTATATCCGTTTTTCCAGGTACCCGTATGTGTTCAGAAGTACCTGCAAATGTGAGTAATGCTTGTCTTCCCGGAGCTCTGTTGCAGAGTTTGTAGAGCGTGGCCAATTCAGACGGGAAGATGAGTGAGTGAACAATGTATCAACTGAATGAAAGCCACTCTGAGGCAAATCGTGTATGACAGCGGGCAATTTTGTGCACGTTTTGGCTAGCCAGGCTCCTCGATTTTCTGCTCTGCACCCAAGAACGCCCCTACTTTTTCACGCTAGACGTTATATTTAGTCAGAAAACCATTTTGTTAACTGAAGGCAAAATCAATACTCTTCGCTTTCTCTGATTCGGGCTGGACGCTGACAGCGGTAGATTGAGTAGACGAGTCTTCTTGTATGATATAAATCCATCTGATGCCTTTTTAAGCCAAGGTACAAACCTATCTTGTCTCCCCAGGCTCTGTTTTGGTCTGGCGCTGCGTCCATCTGTCCGTGTGTATCAGAGGTCAACAATGAGTAACCACATGCCCAAACATATGGCTTGGTAAAGCACCACAAGGTGGCGCTGTAACCCAGTCCCACTCTGGGACCAAAGTGTTTATTATCCATCACGCCCCTCTCGACAAAATGTTCTCTGTATCCTATTGATAGGCTGCTAGATTGTGCTCTTCGAATGTCACACCATCTGCCTTGGCATGTTTTAGCTTTGTGTGTGGTGTTGTGAATATTTCATGTCTGTTCTGGCTCAATACAGGTTGGCTCCAACAACCTCTTTAATACACCAATGTGTAGAGTCACACTCTTAAGCACACTTAGTAATATGCATGTAAACCCAAAGGCCCTTGCATAGTAATACACTCGCAAATGTACATACTGTTAGACATGCTTTTATACGATGGCTCATTTGAGGAGGAGTGTTTACATTGCCCAATACGAGATCCTATGCTAACATTTACACTTCCAATGACCAGTTTGTTTCCTAGTGACACTAAATCATGTTTAAAGTGTGACTCATGTTTTCCTTAAAGTCACTAGTCTTCCTTTCTGTCCTCATGCTCACCTCTAAAAAGGACAGATGACAAATATTAGCAAATAGAGCTAAACTTGAAGAATTTAGCTTTTTTTGAAATTTAAAAAAAAAAAAATCTGATTCAAATACAGTAAAATTAGGGATGCTTATTTCGGTTATTTTTGGCAACCGACAACCGATGCTCGTTCACCACTGGCAACATTATTTTAAATCAGAATTTCATTTAATTAGGAAGGATAAGCGCCTGTGAGCATCAGTGACCCAATTAATATCGAAAATGGCAACGTCCATAAAAGTCACTTTCTGACAAGACAGGAGTCCAATCGAGGCGCGGGTTCTTTCATCAAACCTTCATTAACAGCTTTGGACGGAGAGCGGAGCATTTGCATCGCTCACAGAACATTAAAACTGACGAGAGCGGCTCTGGTGGAAAACTGACGAGATCTAATAAAACTTTCAGATTGACACACAGCTCATTTCTCCATCACTATAAGTTACCCAAAACACAACTAAAAACACCCGGTAGATGCATGTTTGTGCAGCAGAGCGGCTCTCTTTAGCAGTGTGTGACGAGTCCTGTTCCGTTCACACAGCGCGTGTGTTACGAGCACACGGTTGCGAGTCCTTAACATTTCCAGGTGAGTTCCGTTACAGAACGCGGTGGTCACTCCCTGTATTAGGACTCAACAACTGTGTTCTGCTGCTGTGTGAATGTGGCCAATAAAACAATTTTCTATAGACTATGAGTAGGTAAAATACTGAAATAAATAAATAAAATGACCTTTTAAACCGTTTAACTGATTGTATTAATCGGTCAAAATTCATATCGGTCGGTTAACGTTTAAACGGTTGAAATGAACATCCCTACAGTAAAATGTTGAAGTATTATCCAAATTTAAAAGGACAAATGAGACCAAAGGCCACAAAGGTAGCACGGGTTATATATTTGTTGCCAAAAATACAATTTATTGTTCAAAATTCTCTTTTTTTATGCCAAAAATCATTAGGATATTAAGGTCATATTGCAAGAAGATATTTTGTAAATTTCCTACCAGAAATATATCAAAACTTTATTTTTCTCAGATTCCAGATTTTTTAATTGTTGTATCTCAGCCAAATACATAAATCAATGAAAAGACCCTTGTGACTGGTTTTGTGGTCCAGGGTCACACATGTCTGTTTAACTATATTTTAAAATTTGATTTATTCCATGAATTGATTTATTTTCAGCATTATTACTACTCTACTAGTCTTCAGCGATCCTTCAGAAATCATTCAGATATACTGATGCGGTGCTTAATTATTCTAAATTATCATTGGTACTTATTGATAATGGTTATTATTATTAATGTTAAACAGTTCTTTCTGTTTATTATTTCTGTGAAAGTTGTTTAATGAATGTGAAAATTCAAAAGCACATTTATCATTTATTTGAAATACAATTATTTTGGTAGCGTTGTAATTATTTTTACTGCCATTTTTGATGAATTTACTGCGTCCTTACTGAATAATAGTAATATTGAATTTTTTTTCAATATTTGTCACAATTTTTATTGCATTGTGTTACAATATAGTATTTAGACACTATTGACTCATATTGTATGGACAAAATAACTTATTTTTCTTTTGGAATAACCTGCCCCAAAGATGTTCATCGTGTCTTTTACCTAGAATGACATCAACATGATGTGCCAGTTTATATAATCTTCTCTTCATTTGTCCAAATGAATGATCTCCCATCATCTTAGTCCTTCATCATTTGATGCATCATATGCGGTTCTATAAGCTCAAGTCCCCTGCTAAGCCTTATTAATAAAGAAACGGCCATGTGAATGGGCCTCCTATCTGACTAATGTGTAAATAGACACATGATGTCTCTCCTTTATTTCACCACCTGAGACACAGCTGTATTGGCGCAGTTTTGCACCACAGGCATCAGCAGGCACGTTGTTGGTCATATTTAAGTGAAGGATCAGTTAACATGCATGCGTGTTATTGAGCAAAATGCATGCAAGCGCACGTAGATGCACATAAGGCTCTTTACTGCTAGGATTTGAATATAAAGTAAATGTAGTGTCCCTTACTCTGGATGTGTATTAAAGTGTTTTTTGTAACCTAATGTATGTGACCGTAAAACATCCATCAGAAATTTGATTGTAAAATGAAATTGATTGTAAAAAAAAGTGGGCATTTTTGGGGTTTGCAAAAACAGTCCTAAAACCCTACCATTTAAAAGATGTTTTAATAGCTTTATTTATTTATTATTTATTATATTTATCCACAAAGATAGGAATACCAGTAAATTTTGACCGTGTGGGGACATTTGTTAGATACCCATGAGGAAACAAGCTTATAAATCACACAGTTACGTTTTTTGAAAATCCAAAAATGCACACAGTTTCCTGTAAGGGGTAGGTTTAGGTGTAGGGTCAGTGTAGGACTATAGCACATACAGTCTGTACAGTATAAAAAACCATTAAGCCTATGGAGAGTCCCCATAAAACATGTAAACATATATATATATATATATATATATATATATACACACACACATGCAAGTATAAATTTGAATACATTTGTATACATTATATAAATATATACATGTACATACATAAAACACATACTGTTATGTGTGTGTGTATTTATACAGGCATAATAAAAATACACAGTACACAAACTTATATTTCATCACTTTTATTTAAATCATTTTTGGTAACACTTTATTTTACGGTTACACCTAATAACCGAGGGAAACGGTATAGTTAATAGTTAACAAGTACTGTTTCTCGATATATATATATATATATATATTGATTTGATTTTGACTCAAACTGTCATGTTTTCTCTGATTGATGTACCTGGCCTGCCCTTCTTCTTCTGCTGGTCTGTGTGCCCTTTAGTTAATGACATCAAATTAGACCTACTTCCTGTGTCACCTCTGTTCTGTACAGAGTCACAGCTCTGCTAAGGGACATGCGATTAACCCAGAGTATCATTGCCTTCACTCCCAGTAGGGTCCACGAATCAGCACCTACCTCCATTGTTCCCTTAAACTCCTCATTTGTTCTGTGTCATCCTGTACTCACGAGCCGCAAAACCTGCAACCTGTTTGATTGATGCGCTCACGTCTGTGGATGTTATTTCAGAAGATGATTACCTATGCAATAGGGTAGCCTGTGTTTAAATAGTGAGGCTATTTCATGATTCCCATCTCACTCACCAGCTGCAGTAACAAAGTTATTGCACTTAACATGATGAAAATGTCAGGTCATGTTATACAGGGCAAGCTTAACTGTTCTGTGCCCTTATATTGCAAATACAGATGGGCGAATGTTTTTTTTTTTTGCTTCCAATTTGTGCTCCATAATCAGGTTCCTATTATCAACGCGCATTTATCGTTTTTCTGTCCATGTATATCTTCATAAAGCAAGGCACTTCTGCTATCCCTGTCTTTATGAAACATGGATATCCGGATGATAGCAAAAAGGAAAAGAAAAAAGTTTTCCGTCTGCCACCCATCATTAGGCGCAGCCATTAGAGAGCTGGACCGATAACATCAGAGCTGCCTCATTGTGGTCAAAACACACATTAATTTAGCTGAAGTCTACTAGGTACATGTAGTATATGAATATAAACACTGGGCTATAATGAGTCGTATCTTCAAAGAACAGTAGATGTAGAGACAAATCTTGTTTCTTCATTCCGTTTCTCGCTGAGTTCAGTTTTGTTTAACGAGCTGAAAGCGCGTTCATTAAAGAGATGTTTTAGGTTAAATACTTGATTTCTCTAATAACTTGACACTGTGTAACTAAAAGCCAGCTACAGCTATTTAATTTGGCATGAAAACTAAACCATATCCCTTTCCGTTTACAACTAATTTGTCGGTTTTCTGTAATGTTGTTGAGCGTTGTGCAAACGTTGATCTGCAGACTTGTTTCTGTTTCACTGATGCTTCACTGATGTTTAGTTTATAAACAAAATAGAATCAAAAATATTTCTGGAATAGAAAAATGTTTAATTTTTGCCATATAGACTTCATTTTAAGTGCTGTAGTGCATAACCCAGCATTTTTATTTATTTATATATTTTTTTATTTTGGTGGTATGTAGTGCCTCAAATGCTTTAAAATGGGTCAATTAAAAATTTGATATTTTTTATCATTTTTTGTTCCCACAATAATAATTTCTAAATCTAAACAATAATATGGATTAATATAATCTAAATTTGCTTCATTTTTTTATTATTATTATTATTATTATTATTATTTCATTATTCTAGTTTTAATAATATTAATAATGAAATTATTGGTTTTTGCAATTATTTTATGCAAAATAATAATTAAAAGAAATAAATTCAAATGTATATTATTAATAATTATAGTAGTATTATTGTTTGTTTTAAAAATATTATTAATTAATGGATTAAATGCTATTTGAAGCTCCAAATATTTTTTTTTTAATTTATTTAATTTACTTTTTTTTTTTTTTTTTGTTATGTAAAATTAAAATAATACATTACTGATTTTTGTATTATTATTATTTTGTGTTTAACAAAAGAAAGCCACATGTTTTTCTGTAAATAATGATAGAAAACAATTACTTAATCATCATTCAAACATGGTGCAGTAGCTGTTTGGGTGTGATCCATATGTGATGCCTGAACATCCAATCTTCTGGGTGGCACGAACATAGTGGAATATTCCAACCTCCAAGGAGCACGAAGGCAAAAAAAGAGAGATATTTTCATACACTCATTGTACATCTATTTTTACTTTTAGGGTGAAAGCTGGGGGGGATCTCCCTTCTGCCCTGTCATTGCACGGTAGAACTCCCTCATGCCCCCTTTTCTACATGAGTCAGAGCTAAGTTTGGATGTTGCTAAGTCCCACTTGGAAACTGAATGCCTGTCTTTGTCCCTGAGAGCAGGATGTCTCACATATGACATTTGGAAGGAGAGGGAAGCAGGCAGAGGGGGCAACTTTCAGTGTAGGGTTACGCAGTCTGGCAGCTGAGAGCCACAGAAAGAAGAGAGCAGTGCTGGGAATGTGTGTGTGCGCGTGTGCACTTGTACGTGGCTCATCAGACACCCAATTCTTCTATGAATTATTCATGGCTGTCAATTTAACACGTTAATTTAGTTCAATTATATGCTCAATGGTCAATGATATGGAAATAATTGAATTCTAAAACCACTTGTAGTATGTAGTCTGTTTAATGATTTTATCTCTAATGTCTTTGAATCCTTCATTTGGTATATTATGGGATTTTATTTTGATAAATAATGAATCCCATTTTAATTGATTCATAGTTAATTCATAGACATCAAATCAATTGTTTCAATAGTTTATGAATGTCTTTGCAAGGATCCTTTTAACTGTTATTTTTATTTTATGCAGTGTCTTTTGAATCTTTACTTGGGAAGGTTTTACTTCAGGTAATGATAAATGTGGAAGCTTGTAATAATAATTCTTGTAAGAATTCATGCAATAATGGAATTGTGACTTGTTATTAAAGTCATAACTGCTAGATTGAAACAGAAAAAAATTCAGTTTTTTATTCCTATGCAACTGAATAAAATTGATTTATACACTTAGAACTGCATTAAAAAAATGTAAATAAAACCTCGTTTATTTTTTATATTTTTCACACATGGAAGTGGAAATAATCTGCCATAGATATCCAACTAACTTCATTTAATCAATATGTATACTGTGTCATTTAAAAAAACAAACATACAAAAAAATAAAAAATAAATAAACATTTAACAGTCATGCAATGAATTACAATTGTTTTTAATTGGTTGGTTGTAAGGTGTTACAGTGCTTTAGTAACAATGCAGAAATATCATCTGGTAGTGGAAAGATGACGTAGTGCTCATAACTTTAGAGATGCCTAGAGAGCAAACGTCACAACTGCTCTCAAACAGAGTTATGTATATCCCTCTCACATGCCTTTCTGCATTTACCTCCAGCTTCCTCCCATTGCAATGTGTTGAAAAGTTGTAAACCAGTCATCGAGGTACAAATCTGTGCTTAAGGATAAAATGCAGCCATCCATCTATAGAGCTGATAAGCCTTAATGACTTTACAGTGTATGGTTTATTCAGTTGGAGTCGATGCAGCCTGAACTTACTATTCTGTGACTTTCAAAAGAATCAGGGTCCAGTTTCAGCAATAATCCTTTCCAGGGAGGGGAGCGAGATGTTGTCGGATAAGAGAGAAATTACAGCAGTTTTAGTCAGAAATTAGAAGGAGTTGGAATTGGCATTGCTCTTTGATAACATCAGTGCCGACACAGCATTCTGGGAAGCGTTTTCGTAAACTCGCTTGTGTTGACCCATTAACAAAAATGGCTGGATAATGAATTCAGTACTAGGTAAATATTTGTATATTTTTTACCTAAAATTTTAAATTGTAATTTTCTCACCCTCATGTCATTCCGAACTAGCATGACTTAATTTCTTCTGGGCAACACAAAATGATAAAAAATATTTGACATGTAATGAAATTTAATGCAAGTTTCTAAACAACAATAAAAGCCCCATTAAAATGAATCCAAATGACTTTGTGCATGAAATTGTGAATGAAAATTAAAATGTTAAAATTCTAATTCTCATGTCGTTATGAACCGGTATCGGGGGACTGGAGCAGTCAAGCTCCAAAAGGACAATAAAATCCCTATAAAAGTATGCAAAAAGGACTTCATATGACTTATGCACCATTTTTTCAGTTTTTTAAGCAATTTTTTACATTTTTGTTAGGAACAGTCCTTTCGTACTAAAAAACGTCCCCTCTATAGCTGTTAAATTATATGCCGGCATTATGTTATTTAAGAAAAATAACTTAAGTTTTAGTCTATTCCACACATAAGGCTTTCTTATATTTTATAAAAGATGTATAATATGGCACAGAAATCATTTGAATCACTTCAGTGAAACTGTTGGCAGTTTTTGTCATCATCTCCAGTCCCTATTCATTTTTATTAACTGGGGAAAACACAGCCAGTATATTAGTTAGAGATTCATCTTTTACTTTCCAAGGAAGAGAGAAAGATTTTCAATCAACAAGGTAAAAAATTCTCCTCCTTTTTGGTGAGCTGTCCCTTTAAAATTTCATGTGGAGTGAATGTTTTAGGTGTTCCATTTGTCCTCTGTGTGCAGGGCTTTAACACATTTGATGCTGTAACCTGATTTTTGGCTCAAAGTGTCAGACACACTTTCTCTTTCCCTTTTTCTTTTTTATTCATCTCCATCACTTTCGACCTTGTTCCTCCCCACTCCCCTTCTACATGCCTGTCTTGTGTAGCAGTGGGAGACTGATGAGTCCACCTGGACCCCCTGGAGTGTGAGATGTCCCTGTGAGAGTGAAACACACTGTCCACGCAGCCTCACTAAGTGTGTGTTTGGAGTCAGCGGCACAATCCACGCTGCTGTGCCCACAGATGGTCACACTACAGGAACAACATTCTGTTCTGTCTCCAATGGTGAGAAAGAGAAGGAAAAAGACACATTTTGTTTTTTTTCCCTTTCTTTTTTTATGAAAGCGAAACAACCACATTGTCTGACCCAGGATGCATACAGTGTGCTTAACAAACCTTATCATTATTATAATGACAGGTTAAAATTGCAATATTAAAATAAGTCTTTTTTGGTGGACAGCTTCTCAAGTTCACACAGGTGTCCTAAGAGAGTAGTTCTTCACATGAACTAAAATAAAATAAATAGGAAAAAGAAATTCACAGAAAAAAAAAAAAAAAAAAAACAGTGAACATTTATGGTATTACTGGAGTACACTGAAAGACAAAATACCAACTAATGTGACACTAAAAATGCAATAAGAAAATGTAACATACAACGCTTAAATGTACTTTACTGATTAAAAATATATACATTAAGTTTTGCGTTCCACTAATTTTTGGCAAACAGAAATTAATCACCTAGCATATTATTATATTATATACATTTTCTGTAAAGTTTATAGTACATCAATTATATTTGTAAATTTTCTTCCCTGCTACCAAATTGCCTAAACACAATTTTAAAAATGTATTTGTGTAAATAAAAATAAAATTACACACAAAAAATGTTCACTGTATATGATAAGGTAACTGTACCATTTTATATTGTCATATAAACATTTGGCAACCAGTTGCTTTTCTTAACAAACCTCTATCTTTGTGAACTCTTTTGTTTATCTTGTTTATACTATATATCTTTAAAATAAATGGCATTTACATTTTTTATACATATTTAAAGTATGGCTTAAGTGTCGAAATGCATTTTTGGGCCACTCTGTGAACTTAATGTTTTGCTTGAAGCATCCTGTTTTGTGTCTGTATTTCCACAAATACATAAATTACAACAGGATGTGTCCTCGAATGCCTTTTGGTACTTGCCTGAGTGATTATGTATTCACAGCTTGCTTGAACTCGAGAGTCAGAACTAACTTCTATTCAAGCCTTTTGAACACAACATTGCTGGCGTAGAAGGGTCTTGAGTTGCCAGTGGTCATTACATGACCTCAGAAACCTTTAAAATAGGGATGAGTGCCACTTCTTTACTTTTCGATTGAAATATTGTCTAATATCCAATACAGCCAATATGAGCTATTTTAATGAACATGATAAGTGTTATATAATGTAATAACGATGGTAATGTTTCGCTGAAAGTGTCACAGATAAAAATCTAGCTTCTTATATTAGGGGTCTATACAATTTTCGAGCCAGTGTGTGCTAGCAGTCCCTTCCTATTCCACTCCTTTGACCTACCTTATATTAATTTTTTAAAGAAGTGGATTTACTTAATCTACTTATATAGCAGTCGTGCAGTTTTTTTATAAGCCTTATATCTGAGTGACATTACCTGCCATTCGCCGAGACAAGGCTCTGTATCTCTCAGCCTCATTTTCTTTGTCAGACACACAGCATTAGCCTGATTTTCTTGCAGTGTATTATAAGTAGGTCAAGCTTGAGGTCAAGTAATGTTGTTTTTTGCTTTCAAATCATGCAGCGCTGTTCACCTGGAAAAAAGCTTGACGGTATTTGTTGCCAATTTGATATTGAATGATTTAAATTAGATGTGATTCCTCGTTTTTATGCTTGAGGGAACATCATGTCTCATGCATGCCCTTGCGAGTGTGTGTCATTCAGCATGGTTTTGAGGTCTCAGATTGGCCATGTCTCAAAACAGAGAGCTGTTTATCACAATTAATTGCATCCATAATCAAATATTTTGTTTGCATAATATATGTGTGTATACTGTGCATATTTAGTATGTATGTATACATGCAAACTTATACATGTATATATTTAACGAAAATATGTTATGTTTATATATTAAATGTCTTTATGTATAATATACGAATATGAATATATTAAAGTATAATCATGTAAATATTCTCAAGATATATACTGTATGTGTGTGTGTGTGTATATATATATATATATAATGTAAAAAAATATATATTTTGGATGTGATTAATCCTTTGACAGCACTAATTATTTTATATTATACTATATTTAAATAATTATGATCATTTTCTACTTTGTATTTGGTTCGTAATAAATAAATCTTTAATATTATATTATTATATTATTAAATGCATAATTAATAAAACAGTACCCCAGTATTAAATATTTTACTATTTTATTTTTCCATATAATTAAATATGCATTATTTCACCCAATATTTGTACGCATTACATTTTTGTTTGTGATAAAATGAAAGACACCAGGCGAATAGGGTAAAAAAATATTTTTTTACCATAATTCCCAGTTGATTGTTTTGCATTTATGTGTGTGTGTGTGTGTGTGTATATATATATACATATACATACATAAACATTTTTTATTTTTATTTTTTTGCAGGTTTTCTGAAATTGTTTAAATGTCCAAAAGATGCGGTATCTAGTTAAATATGTGCTAATTTGCATACATTTCCAGAACAGAAATCTGAACACTTGGCAAAGCTAGGTTTAAAATTCTTTACATACATGTAAATATTTCCAAAATATATACTGTATGTGTGTATATTTATATATACATAATAAATAAGCAGAGTACACATAAATATATCATGTAAAAGTTTTATTTTGAAAGAAATTAATCGCAATTAATCATTTGACAGCACTAAAATAATCATTTAAAAGTCTATTTTTCACCTAGTCTGAAACAACACATTATGAAAGGCCAAATAGGCCAAAATCTCAAAATTGAGCATTGTATGAAATAAAAGGCCTGTTTTGTCTTGCCTTACTATGGTATAGATTTTCTTTTGGAGTTTTGCACACTGTGTGTCTCGATTTTTGTTAAAAATCCTTGTTTGTCCCCCGGTACCCACGCATGACTTGCGTAATCTATCTTTTGTTGCATGTACGCGATGAATGAGTCAGTAAACCAGAGTCGTGGTCAATCATTAAGTATAAACACGAACGCTGTGAGAGCGCACCTCTGAAATAACACCGCAATCACTCTCTACTAAGTGCATTCAGAAATGTCTTGACAGTCTAACACTCCCATGCTTCCTGGACATTTTAAATGTGCTCACTGCTGCCCGGGCAAACTCATTCTGAAGGTCTTGCTTATTAGCTGGAAAGAGCTTGCCTTTCATTTTTACTCTTTTAATCACCTTGCATATTACCATATGCAAAGTAGATGAATAAATTTGAGTTAATAAGGTTGCATTGTTAGGGAGCAGTTGGTCTTATGAACTGGAACTGGAGCAACCGCACACATTCAGACTTGCTCAAAAGTAAAGCTATAATAAAGCAGAGGTAACACATTTTCTTAACTAAATAGATACACCTCAATAGTTTATCTCATACAGCACTTGTTGTAGCTAGGAAATAGTTGGCATCTGCGGTCAGCCTGGCTGGGTTAATGTAATAGCTGCTCATCTCTCGTTCTACTTTCCAAACAGTCTGTGCATCTGGGAGCTGCTCTATATATTATTATTGGGCTCCATGTTTTATTATTATGAACCCTCCAGTGAGCCAATGGCAGGCCAACCAATGTCCTCATGTCCGCCACAAACTGCCCACAGTTTATATCACCTGTGACCGCCATCACATCCTGGTTTATAATGTTTTTTCTGTATAATGCCTTAATTTTTTTATGGTGTGGCTGTCTATGTACATCCACTCATGTGTGGAGCATGGATATGATGCATGTACTAGTTTGTCTGTGTATCTTGTTTCTCATTTCTGCCAAGCAGAGTAATTGACACACACACACACACATATATATATATTATATTGGGTATAAAAACGTTATATAAGACTAGACGTCCTATTTAGGTGGTCACAAGCACAGAAAGCATATTAGATGCAAATTAAGTGCCACCTTGAACATTAGCTTTTCTAATAATAACATTTCTAAATATAGGTAATAAGGTTCCATTCATTCAGAATAGCGAATATGAACTATATACATATATTTAATATGAAACAACATAAATAATGTGACCTGTGCTTATTTACATATGTAAAAGAACATTTTTGCATAAGAACATAATAAGTTCATGGTTTTTACTTAAATTCTCCCCAATATTTAAGTCAATCATGAAAATCAAAAAAAAAAAAACCCTCATGCAAAATTACAGCAGAAAACTGTAAAAAAAAAACAAAAAAAACTGTAATTTAATGGGCCTGTTATTTTATTGTATTTTTACTGCCGGTATTTTTGGTTGTGTATGTATTCAGTATATTGCCTCTATAATATATAAGGATATGCAAAAAGCAGAAAGACTAAAAAACAATATATGCCATCTATGACTCACTAGTGTAAAAAGCTTTTCACACCAACTCCTCATATGATGTGAAATGTTTCAGTGGCAGCGAGACCCTGCTCTGTTTAATTACATTTTATCATCTTTGCAAGCCGCACTGGCAGACCAGCTATCCGTGACTCTAGCGTTTCACAGCGAGCGTTACGTAACACTGTAAAACATCATAGTCAGTGTCATGTTTCACATAATCTGGCATAAGATTAAAATGTTTGTCACGCTACATACAAATAACTTATGACAGCACTATTTGTGTCTCTTAGATGAGTCAAACTCTATGATTTTGAATTTTGTAAATGTATGAGCTATTACATTGCAAGAAATTGGAAGTAAATGCCTGGGTTTTATTTCACAGTTGCCTTTTAGTGTTGTGTTCAGTGATCTCTGATTTAATTTTTTCTGCATTCTTCTTCATTTAATTAATTTACTTGACCATAAAGGTTTTGAAAAGGTAATTGAATTGTATTATATTATACATTATATTAAATTAAAATATAAAGTAAATGTAAAGAATATAACCAAATAGTTTTCTTAGATTATAGCTATATAACATCTAATGGTCCTCACAGTAAAAAAAAAAAAAAAATGCTTTACAGTAGCATAATTGGACACCACAGTGTAGTATACCTGTGGAAAATGTCATGCCTCTTCCTTTCTCCCTCACAAAGCCTGAGCCAGAGAAAAGAGGCATAGAACGCCTGGCATCTCGACAGATGGCACTGCCATGTTGAGAGAAGTGCCCCCAATCCGACCGTGGCTCAGAAAACTAATTATGCGCGTGTCAGAGAGGAGCTAAGCAGCAGTGCTGTGGCATTTAGACATCACAGGAGAGTACAATAGCCCCGTTTATCCTCTCCGCTTCAGCTAAGAGATCATTCTGCAATTAAAACATTACTCATTAAACAGCAGGGGAAAAATTAAATTGTTGTAAAGTCAACAATTTTTCAATTTACCAAACCTGTTCCTTGTGTTTAGAGTGATTTCAGCACTGTTGATGGCCCACCCGAGGAGAGGAGGGGTCAGTCCTGCTGAAAACAAAATGAAATCGACAGGTAAAAATAAAAAAGAGTTTTACAGAATAGCTTAAAAAAGCAACGGGACAGAGAGGCAGGGGCAAGGTTATGGCGATTACCTGAAATTCATTTCTAATGCTGTGGATTCCAAATTTAGTCTCTTGTATGGTCGTGTGGTGATTACAGAATGCAATTAGAGTGGATTAAGGCAGGTGATGGCAGAGTAATTATCTTCTAACTAAATTAGTGTGGCAGCAGCATGCAGGGAGAAAATGAAAGAGAGTAGCTGACATACACATCAGACACATCGTCCTTGTCATACAGTTCCCACACGTAGTATTGTATTATGTCTCAGATATATACATATATATATATATGGAATCAGAGGCCTATTTTGCCTTTCTGATGTGTTAGCTGCCCTCATAGTTGCAGTTTGAGTTACCCATTGAGCTGGTAAAGCGGTATTAAAGATAATTTGTTAAATGTAACAAATAGTTTGCGCCTGATTGGTTCAAATGCTACAATATATATATATATATATATATATATATGTGTAAAAAATAAATATTTACATTTAATATTTACACACACACAATATAGTGGGTACGGAAAGTATTCAGAACCCCTTACATTTTTTACTCTTTGTTATATTGCAGCCATTTGCATAAAATCAAGTTCATTTTTTTTCCTCATTAATATACACACAGCACCCCATATTGACAGAAAACACAGAATTGTTAACTTTTTTTGCAGATTTATTAAAAAGAAAAACTGAAATATCGCTCAGTATTTAGTAGAAGCACCCTTTTGATCGAATGCAGCCGATTGGGTTTAAGTCAGGGCTCTGGCTTCAAGAACAATCACAGAGTTGTTGTGAAGCCACTCCTTCGTTATTTTAGCTGTGTGCTTTGGGTCATTGTCTTGTTGGAAGGTAAGCCTTCGGCCCAGTCAGAGGTCCTGAGCACTCTGGAGAAGGTTTTGGTCCAGGATATCCCTGTACTTGGTCGCATTTATCTTTTCCTCGATTGCAACCAGTCGTCCTGTCCCTGCAGCTGAAAACCCACCCCCATAGCATGATGCTGCCACCACTATGCTTCACTGTTCGGACTGTATTGGACAGCTGATGTTTTCTAAGCAAATACCGCTTAGAATTAAAGGCCAAAAAGTTCTATCTAGGTCTCATCAGACCAGAGAATCTTGTATCTCACCAATTGGAGTCATTTAGGTTTTTTTTAGAACCATCTCAAGGATGATCAGAAGAAATGGACAGTACCTGAGTTAAATATATGAGCGTCGAAGCATGTGATATTTCAGTTTTTCTTTTTTAATAAATCTGCAAAAATGTCAACAATTCTGTGTTTTTTCTGTCTATATGGGGTGCTGTGTATACATTTAATGAGGAAAAAAATGAACTTAAATGATTTAATATTTAACAAAGAGTGAAACTTTTAGGGGGGTCTGAATACTTTCCGTACCCACTGTATATACACAGAGAGAGAGAGACTTTATATACCAAAAAATAAAAATAAATAAATATATATATATATTAGTGGTGGGCCGTCATCGGCGTTAACGCGCTGCGTTAAAAAAATATCGCCGTTAATCTATTGACAAAGTTGGGTTGGAGTCTATACGGTGACTTTCACCTTTAGTGCGGATGTATAGCCGAATTACAC
>JAUMHQ010000051.1:7441395-7452963 GCA_032361165.1 Enteromius paludinosus | reverse complement strand
TTCTTCAAAATAGCCACCCTTTGCTCTGATTACTGCTTTGCACACGCTTGGCATTCTCTCGATGAGCTTCAAGAGGTGAAATGGTTTTCACTTCACAGGTGTGCCTTATCAGGGTTAATTAGTGGAATTTCTTGCTTTATCAATGGGGTTCGGACCATCAGTTGTGTTGTGCAGAAGTCAGGTTACTACACAGCCAACAGCCCTATTGGACAACTGTTAAAATTCATATTATGGCAAGAACCAATGAGCTAACTAAAGAAAAATGAGTGCCCATCATTACTTTAATGGACATTAGACCAGTGGAAATCTGTGCTTTGGTCTGATGAGTCCAAATTTGAGTTCTTTGGTTCCAGCCGCTGTGTCTTTGTTAGACGCAGAAAAGGTGAACGGATGGCTTCCACATGCCTGGTTCCCACTGTGAAGCATGGAGGAGGAGGCGTGATGGTGTTTTGCTGGTGACACTGTTGGGGATTTATTCAAAATCGAAGGCACACTGAACCAGCATGGCTACCACAGCATCCTGCAGCGACATGCCATCCCATCCGGTTTGTGTTTAGTTGGACGATTATTTATTTTTCAACAAGACAATGACCCCAAACACACCTCCAGGCTGTGTAAGGGCTATTTGACCAGGAAAGAGAGTGATGGGAGTGCTGCGGCAGATGACCTGGCCTCCACAGTCACCTCCACAAACACCTCTGGGAACTCCTTCAAGACTGTTGGAAAACCATTTCAGATGACTACCTTTTGAAGCTCATCGAGAGAATGTCAAGAGTGTGCAAAGCAGTAATCAGAGCAAAGGGTAGCTGTTTCAAAGAAACTACAATATTAAAGATTTCACCTTTTTTTAACTCCACATGTGTTCATTCATAGTTTTGATGCCTTCAGTGAGAATCTACCAATGGAAATGGTCATGAAAATAAAAAAAACACATTGAATGAGAAGGTGTGTCCAAACTTTTGGCCTGTATATATATTATATGTATGTATATGTGTGTGTAGAGCGAGAGAGAGAGAGATTATGTATATTAGATATTTGTTTGTTTAATCACAGTTTCGTCTCTCTAAAATCCTTGCTCCTGTCATAATTTTACTGTCATTTGTTCATTATTGTTGCTGCAAGCCAGCACAAGCAGAATATATTTATGAATGCCACAGATGATGCTTACTCAAATTGACTGTGCTTTAAGGCTGTATATTTTATTTGTTAGATGAAGCTTTTTGTCTGGACTCTCTAAGGCCGACTCTATGAACCACAAATCAATCCTGGCGTGTGAATTAACAAGTTGTCCTTGTAGAATAAATTCCTTCAGCACTCTGCACAGAAGAACATGTCTTACTGATCTTCTAATATGTCTACACTCACACACCATGGAATTAACTTCCCCAATCCAGGCCCCTTTGATTGATTTCAAGGCCTTTCTGTAAAACAAAGTGTTTTCAGTCCCTTGTAAGGAGTCTGTTCCAATGTATTTGTAGTCATATTTCATATTCCACCATTGGATAGGAATGGTAACATTGTGGGATGAATGTTTTTTTTTTTTTTCTGTGCCCTTGTTATGTCTGCACTGAAAGACACTGCCATATCTCAAGTGATAATAGCAACCTTATTTATATTTACGTTTTGCAAAATAAATTTATTTACAGGAAATTTAACATGCAGTTTGCTGGATGCAAGTAAGTTTGACCCAGAAAAGACCTGTCAAAAGGCTCTTGAACCAAAAAATGGTTACAGTGCTGTAAAATTACTTTGAAAAGCAAATAAAAAATGGCAGGATCAAATCACCTGTTATCTTGAATTGGATTGTATTTCAGGAAAGGTGATTTTATATTTTTTTTTACAATGTAAAAATCATTTGATTACAGGTGCTCAGTGCTCAAGACCTAACCTTTAATCTGTCGCAGTCTGCTGTCTTCAGCATTCAAGGTCTAAACCTCAATTAAAGTTTAGCCTGTGTGACTCAATCATTCCCCAATGGAAAATTAATAGTGTTTATCGCAGGTTTACAAGCAGAGACCTGTGGCACAATTCCTGTACACAGTTCTTCAAAACTCATGCTAAATCTATTGCTCAATCAAAAATCAATGTTTCAACAGTTAATTGGCGGAAAACTCTGTTCGACTGGCATTTTGCACTGGTGGGTTTTCAACCACAAGTTGAAATGAATATGAAATGGTTCTGGAAAGTTGTGCTGTACGTGCATGAGAAGGTGTCACATGAGGGGAAAGAACCGTTGCCCTCGACTTTGTGTCTTGCATCACTCACACACTGGTTTATGATCATCATATTGAGGTGGCTATAATATAATATCTCTGCATGATGTGGCATCACTTCAACTGTTGTGCATTTTGATGACCTGTTATGATAGATCATTTGCCTTTGAACATTGTTTTAGTGTTAGTGTGTGTATATATATGTATATATATATATATATATATATATATGTGTTATTATTATTATTATTATATTTTTTTTTTTGTGTGTAATTTATTGATAAAGCAACTGAAAAAATTTATCACCTCTCACTTAAGCATCAGTCATCTGCGCTATTTTAGAAATATTTCCTGGTCTGTAAAAGTGGTTGTGATGTGTTTATGTGTCTTTTTTTCCCTGAGGATTGTGGTAATTATTTCCTTTTCCAATCTTGCTCTCTCTGCACTTGACATCTTTATAACATCTGTGTCATGCTGGAAAAAATAATAGACTTGAGAATTGTTATTAGAATGGAGAGATTGTGTGTGTGTGTGTGTGTGTGTGTGCTGTATACTATTCAGGAAATGTAAATCTTTTGCATGCAATAATAGATTTAGTTACTCTAGAACACCCACTTTTTTATAGTGTGCTACAATTGAATTTTATTGATTTTTTTAATGTATTTTAGCTAAAAAACATGAAACACTTATATCATAGCTGCACAGGTTTATACAAAGAATGCCATTAGGTTAAAAAAATATCTTAAATATAATCAAATGTATAATATAGTTTAAAAGTTTAGGGTCTGTAAGATTTTTAAAAAGAAATAATTATAAATATATCCAATATATAAATACATTTTCAACTCTGATTGAAGGTTGTTTTCAACTGTGAACTGTAAACATTGAGAATTAATAATATCATTGAATTCAGATTGCATGCTTACACACACAAAAGCACAAAAAAAGAATGTCATTGCAAATTATCCTACAGGTTACAGAAGCTGTTACTATGTTACAGCTTATATTAGCAACCTGGACCATAGCTTAAACGGTTTCTATTCTGCTATAAGTGTGAGAGTTAGAGCTTGGCCTACAGGGGGTAGAGTGTGGGATTGTGTGTGTGTGTTTGTGTGTGTGTGTGTGTGTGTGTCCATGACAGAGAGAGAGAGCTAGTCCCATAGTGTCTGCTTGCTATTATAGTCATTAGCTGAGACGGCAGTTAGATCATGCTCACTAAGTAAATTCTGCCTTTGGTGCCAATTAGAATAAACCATCCGCATCTGTCACAAAGGAGGGAGGACACTTCTTGGAATGATCTGGAATCCAATTTAAATGGCCGGCTGATCCCACGGGATGTGAGGGTGTAGAGAGGGAGGGGAAGAGCGTTGGATAGGTGGGTGTCTATGTTCACACCTTCAGGATTTGTCTGTATCATAGATTGACGATTCTTTGACGGAGTTTGTGCAGTATCCAAAATTAACACCTGCTGATCAATTAAATACAGTGTCATGTGGTGCGACTCCTATATGTGTGTGTCTGTTTTTTTTTGTTTTTTGTTTTTTTGTTGGTTTAGCACTTAGGCTACATTCCAATTTCTGTTATTTTAAAATAAATATTTAATAAATAAATAATAATAAATAATTCATTCATAAAAAAACAAATAAATATTTCCTATTATTTCAATTATGAGAAACCATTTGTAATAGCTTTAGATTTAGATTTATTTTACATTACCACTGCAATCAACAACAGTACAATTGTAACTTAATTTATTGTAGATTTGTTTTTTTTTTATATACTTTTATGCCATTAACCCACATTTTCTGCCAAATTCTTATAAAAGATAAATTTTTTGAGTGTCTAAAATGGAATGGAATCATCAGATGATTTAGGGTGGAATTTTGCCTATATTAAGCATAAAGTACAAAATTACCCATAACACCACATTGTTATGGCAGGTGTTGTTACCCATCACCCACTATGATTTTGATCACCTAGAGACAGTCTGTGTATGATGGTACAAGTGACACAAAAACCTGTACTTGTCCCTAAAAATAGTTTCACGACAGGAATTATTTTCTCAATTCCCCACCGTTGGCAGGTGCAGCAGAAAGTTACTTTTGGACTTTGTGTGTACAAAAATAGCAGTAAATATTGTTTTAGTACACTAGTGTTAACTTCCATTCCACTGTGGGACGACTGTGGTTTTGGCCTCCACTCAACCAAGCCAGTCTAAAAGCCACAGTCTGCATGGGCTCAATGCCACGGAAAAAACATAAACGCTTGCTCCATGCCAGTGCTACTGGTGATGATGTCATTGCCCTCGATCTCTCAGTTTGGATGGATTTCCCACTTTCTACCCAGTGAAGTGAAATCGCTAATGGCAGACACTTGGGTTGGGAACGGTTTTGTTCCGTTTGAGGAGATTATTCAAGGTCGGGTTCACGGACTGAAACGAACCCCCGCATTTCCATGCATATTATTAGAGTCGTGATTGAATTCGTCCACTGAGCTGATTTTAGTCCCGCTGTGCGAAGAGGAGATTGTGTGCCGCACTTGCCACTTGCCTGAAGTTTCCAGCTATTTTTAGAGAGGGTGAATTGTATGTGTTATGTTCCTATACGGAACAGTGTGCAGCATGATGGGTAAATTTCTTCACTCTCTCTGGAAGAAGTGACACCACAATCTCTCCATCGTTCAAAGCCTCCTTATTTAGAGGCTGCCTGCCAATCAAAGCAAAGAGCCATAGCATTAAATATGGATGTGATCGTGTGTGTGTGTGTGCTATAGGGCAGATTTGTATAAAAATTTTAAGTAATCTAAATTTGACAAAATATTCTTAGGGAAAATCATCACTTGTAAAAACTGTATAAAAAATATATATATATTGCTTGTTTGTGTGTATTTATTTTGTAATAATAAAAAAAAAAAAAAAAACATTTTTACATTTTAATGATGTTTGACTAACACATTTCGGGAGAAGCACGTACGATTAATTAACCAGCTGCCACCTATCTCCCTATTACCTAATTACCCTGTCAGAAGCTAAAGCCTTCCCTTTAAATACTGCCGACTTCCTCTCCCTCGCATCTTTGTTTTTTGCATCCCTCCACCGGCCCTTACACCACCTAAATTGGGAACCGGGCATCGGGCCTCTGGCTACATTCCAATTTCTGTTATTTTAAAATAAATATTTAAGAAATAAATAATAATAAATAATTCATTCATAAAAAAACAAATAAATATTTCCTATTATTTCAATTATGAGAAACCATTTGTAATAGCTTTAGATTTAGATTTATTTTACATTACCACTGCAATCAACAACAGTACAATTGTAACTTAATTTATTGTAGATTTGTTTTTTTTTTATATACTTTTATGCCATTAACCCACATTTTCTGCCAAATTCTTATAAAAGATAAATTTTTTGAGTGTCTAAAATGGAATGGAATCATCAGATGATTTAGGGTGGAATTTTGCCTATATTAAGCATAAAGTACAAAATTACCCATAACACCACATTGTTATGGCAGGTGTTGTTACCCATCACCCACTATGATTTTGATCACCTAGAGACAGTCTGTGTATGATGGTACAAGTGACACAAAAACCTGTACTTGTCCCTAAAAATAGTTTCACGACAGGAATTATTTTCTCAATTCCCCACCGTTGGCAGGTGCAGCAGAAAGTTACTTTTGGACTTTGTGTGTACAAAAATAGCAGTAAATATTGTTTTAGTACACTAGTGTTAACTTCCATTCCACTGTGGGACGACTGTGGTTTTGGCCTCCACTCAACCAAGCCAGTCTAAAAGCCACAGTCTGCATGGGCTCAATGCCACGGAAAAAACATAAACGCTTGCTCCATGCCAGTGCTACTGGTGATGATGTCATTGCCCTCGATCTCTCAGTTTGGATGGATTTCCCACTTTCTACCCAGTGAAGTGAAATCGCTAATGGCAGACACTTGGGTTGGGAACGGTTTTGTTCCGTTTGAGGAGATTATTCAAGGTCGGGTTCACGGACTGAAACGAACCCCCGCATTTCCATGCATATTATTAGAGTCGTGATTGAATTCGTCCACTGAGCTGATTTTAGTCCCGCTGTGCGAAGAGGAGATTGTGTGCCGCACTTGCCACTTGCCTGAAGTTTCCAGCTATTTTTAGAGAGGGTGAATTGTATGTGTTATGTTCCTATACGGAACAGTGTGCAGCATGATGGGTAAATTTCTTCACTCTCTCTGGAAGAAGTGACACCACAATCTCTCCATCGTTCAAAGCCTCCTTATTTAGAGGCTGCCTGCCAATCAAAGCAAAGAGCCATAGCATTAAATATGGATGTGATCGTGTGTGTGTGTGTGCTATAGGGCAGATTTGTATAAAAATTTTAAGTAATCTAAATTTGACAAAATATTCTTAGGGAAAATCATCACTTGTAAAAACTGTATAAAAAATATATATATATTGCTTGTTTGTGTGTATTTATTTTGTAATAATAAAAAAAAAAAAAAAAACATTTTTACATTTTAATGATGTTTGACTAACACATTTCGGGAGAAGCACGTACGATTAATTAACCAGCTGCCACCTATCTCCCTATTACCTAATTACCCTGTCAGAAGCTAAAGCCTTCCCTTTAAATACTGCCGACTTCCTCTCCCTCGCATCTTTGTTTTTTGCATCCCTCCACCGGCCCTTACACCACCTAAATTGGGAACCGGGCATCGGGCCTCTGGCCAGAGGAGAACCAGCCCACTGAAGCGGAGTTCCCCTCTCATGGGGTTTTTTCGTCCTTCGCCGCCGTTGCCTTCGGCTCGCCCAGTCAGAGACGTCCGGTTCCAGTTTCTTGAGCGCTCAAAGCTACCGCTCATTTAGGCTATTTGGCCATCCCAGCAAGTTAGCCTTCCCACCCTCCTCCAGGGGGGCACGCGGTGACCAGGCCGGGCGCCTGGCTCAAACATACCTACCATTGGTTATTCTATGAGGAACTGGGAACTCGTGAAACTGTATTAACTACATTATTATTAATTTTAAATTTTGCTATGTATCTTTGTATGAATATATGAGTGCATATAACTTTTATAAATTAAACTTTATTGTAAATGTTATCATTAAATCTGTTTGTAATTTTCAGGACTTAATCCTGTAAATGTTCGTTTTGTGACCCAAAATTGTCATTTAGTGTCTTTAGTGTAATTTTTTTTAACACTTTTTTTTACACAATTTTTTCTTTTTTCAATTATACAAATGTATTTAAATTTGAAAGTAATGACAGTGCTTGTCATGTTTTGTCACCTTCCTGCCTGATCACAACGGAAAGTGTTTGAGCAGCATTCTGTTTCTATGGTTACCTCCTCAGGGAAATGCAACTTCTGTATGTGAGAGTTGCAAAAACATATGTACTTTTAAGACCCCATAACCCTCTCCCAGCCCCCGCAATTTGCACCCTGTGTATGTGTGAGAGACAGAGAGTGTAATTGAGTTTGTGTGATAGTTTGCACGAGAGCATATGTGTGTGTGTGTGTGTGTGCATGTCCGCTGCGGTTTGTCTTTGACCTGATTGCTGAAGTGAATTGTTAGACTGGGCCATTGGCTCTTATAGCACTCTGTGGCGCCCACCTACTTTTCCAACTCCACTTCAGTCAGCTGGGTCAGTCTGACTTTTTCTCCCCCAACTCAGATCTGGGACATGGAGCTTTTTGAAGCCTTTGAAAAAACTGTGTGATTCTAATCCAATGTGCCAGAGTTTTTGATTAAATGCTTTGTAAAGTCTTCCACAGTTCCAAAAAAATATTGTTTCAGAGTGTCTTTTATTGGTGTGAAGTACAGTGTCACTGTAGGGCCAGACCCCCCACTAAGTGTGTTAATTTTCCCTTTAAATAAACCAAGGCCTTTCTCTGTATCTAAATAATCCTCAGCTATGTGTTCAAAAAATAGGGCCCAGCTACTGGAAACTGAAAAATAAATACATTTTTTTAATTAAACATAAAATCAAAAATAAAAATAAAATTACAATTGAAGGTCTAAAATTACTAGAACTGAAATAATATTAAATTAAAGATAAATATATGTATGAAAATGCATCACAACTAATTAAAACTATAAAATTCTAAGGAAAGCAACTAAAAATAAAAGGTTATTCAAAAAAAGATTCAATATTATATTACAATATAATTATTGTATTTTATTATTATTATTATTATTATTATTGGATGTGCATGCCCACAATGAAATGAAAAAGTGTAAATAATAATAATAAATAGTAAAATAAAAAGGTCTAAAATTAAATTATATAAAAACTAAAATAATAATAAATTGTTAAAAGCTATATACGGCCATTTCCGTGGTAATTTTGCTTAAAATGACCTAAAACATAAATTATAAGGAAAACTGAAGATAAAAAAATAAAAGTTAGTCCATGATAAGATTATATTGTAAGAATATTGTGTTAAAATATATTGCTTAATTATATTTGGATCTGCAATGTGCAAATAAATGTTTATCTACTTGTTGTATTCTATTGTTTTTATGTACTGATTTGCTACTACAGCATTGTTGTGACGTAGATTTATTCTTTTTTTTAATCATGTACATTGTTAAATTATTATTGTTGCTCATATTGCTCTTAATAAGATGTTCTTTTTTATTATTGTTATTTGTCCCATTGTTTGTTATACAATTTTGTGATGCTCTAAGAGTATAGTGTGTAGGAGACTTGATCATAAGCAACAAAATAAAAAAAGTAAATAATGAAATAAATGTTAGGATATATTCAGAATATAATAATCTTCCTATCATAGTGTGTTGCAGATGATTTGCATTTCTCTGAATGGTGAGGTAATATGAGTCTCTGAGTCGCTCTGTCTGTGTGATCTGTGTGTAATTTGCGCATCGCACATATGGTTGCGTCACAGACTGCAGCGGAAGTGGAAAGATCGCATTAGGCCATGACATGATGTCATTGTTGCTGCTGATTCCCTCAGCTTTGCCTCGAAAACCATGATGGATGTATCAGAGAGTACTGGCGTAATCCTGTGACGTGTTTTTTTGGAGGCATGTGTGCTTCTCTGTAATCCCAGTGTTTCTGAGTGTGTTTGTAATCCTGTGTGTGTCTATACCACTTTGGTCCATTTGTTTTCCACCTCTAAAAAAAAACCCTCTGTGCTTCGTTTAGGTGCTTGTTCCCGTATTTTACGCTCTCTCTCTCTTTTTTTTTTTTCTCCTTCCTCCATGCAGGTGTGACTGCTTTTCCCAGGGGTCCGTGTGCTGTCACGCTGCAAATAGTAAAAAGTTCTCTCTTTCACCTGTGGAAAATTGATACAATCCTGCTGTGAATTGCTCCCATCCTTTTGAAGATTGCTCCAGACGATCAGAGATTTGTCTAAATGTAGATGGAGCCGCATGCATCTGTTTTCCCCCTCATTGTTTTGCAATCAGTTCACTATCACTCCTTGTCAGTGTCAGCATGAGCTGCTCTTGTGAGTGATGTAGCATGCTCTTAAAAGACCCTTATACTGTTTTCTGTCCGGCCACTCATTTTTTCCTCATGCATGACTGCATATGTCAGATGTCATGTGCTGTTGCACAGCGCAATTGTCCGTGCAGCCTCACAGCTCACACATGTCGTATCTGTCATGTAAAAAGAATGGTTGCTTGGAAAGCTCCAACAGAAAGGGATCTGCTGGTTCACAGATTAGCCGCCCCACATTATGCTGAATATTATTGAACAAAGAGATTTTTTAAACAGCATTGCTACATTTATAGCTGTGAAACCCTTTTAGCATAATTTAGTATGCAATAGTATGAATAATGCATGTTTGTTTGCTGGTTTTTATTATTTTGTTCTTATTATTATAATTTATTATTTTAGGTAATATTAAATGTTTAAGGCCGTAATAGTAAAAATATATATTATTATTGTTAATCGTGGTGATTATTAATAAATGCAAAAAGGTAAATACTGTTGATATAAAATGAATAAAAGATATTTAACATTTTTATTAATATCTTATATGTGCATTATTTGGGGTAATTATAAGGTCTTATGCTGCAAAAGCAAAAATACTTCTGTTTTGCATTGTTTTGGTAGTTCCCCTGGTTTCTTTCAGCTGCTCTGCGGTATCTGTGTGTAGTAATGATGGAACACTTTGACTTCCTTGTGGTTGTAAGCTGTTATTTTTTTTCTGTGTGAAAACCTGGCCAGTGGTAAAAACCATGATGTCATTGTTTATATGTTTGCCTGCATGTGTTTGGAGGAATGGGAGAAATGCAGTGATGTCAGCGCAGTACTCGTGTGCGTGTCGCATGTCTGTCTGCACTCATGTGTGTGTAAGAGAGGGACTTTAAAATGATGACGTAGCGTAATCTGAAATACAGGGAATTGCAGCTGTGTGCTGATTCCGGGTCCGGAGTAAAGCAGGCTTAAGTTATGTCATCCGCTCGGCTCTCCTGTGATGATGCCACAAGCACACACTGCTCTGCTCTGGACTGAACAGCACTGGAGGACAGTGTGTTCACGGGGGGGGTGGGGAGAAGGAAGTCATGCATGAACAAGCATTTACTTGGCTATATTACTTTAACATATCTTGGATTTCTTTGTTGATATGGTGATATTCTATCCTGATATTCATACTCTCTTTTGTGTGTGGTATTGATTATATATAAAGAGAGAGGGAGAGAGAATGTATGCACACACTCACACATAAATATACATTATATGTAATATATATGTAAATGGGAAGTTGATGTATCAATGTTTCTTAGGGTGTGACAGAAAAAAAATAGACTATTGAAGATTAACCTCTCATGATTTTTGTTACTCTAAGAATGAAGATACATTTTACTCATGTTATCTATGTGCTGGGTTGTGCTTCAACCGTGGGGGGCTTCAGCTAAAGAAGGTCACAATCTTTCCATTCTTTGCTAGGAGTGCTAGGAGGGCTCAATAACATTTAGCATTTTCTTAAATCCTGCGGCTGTAAATGTACCGATCGCTGTTACCGAAAGATTGTTTCGCCCTGTTCGAATCTGTTGGAAATGCCTACCTGAATGCAACAGGGATAGTTTGTAATGTGAGTGTTTCTAGTTTTCGTCTGTTTGAGGAGTGGGAGGGTCAGACAGCACGTTGCCTGTCCCATCGTTTGCGGTAGCACTGAAAACATTATATTTTACACACTTTATTCTCTTTTTTTTCCCCAAATATAAAAGTATTAGTCTGAATCGTTTGTAATGCGTACAGAACCGAAAGCCTCGTACCGAACGGTTCAATACGAATATGCATATCGCTACACCCCTAATATATATATATATATATATATATATATATTAGGGGTGGGCATAGATTAATTTTTTTAATCTAGATTAATCTATATT
>JAUMHQ010000051.1:7415331-7428557 GCA_032361165.1 Enteromius paludinosus | reverse complement strand
GTTAAATGCAGAGCACTAATTCCTAGTATGGGAAACCATACCTGGCCACTTGTCACTTCCTTTCCTTTTCCTTTCCTGATGTGACATGGGCTATTTTAGCAATGTCCTTTCTGGGCCTTGGGAATTGTGGTTGCATTGCTGTCTAGGGGGTCAGAAAGCTCTCAGAATATATTAAAATATAAATGTAAAGCAATTATTTCAAATTGCAATAATATTTCACAAAACAGACTCGGGCCAGTGTCTTTTGGCACAGCTGGTCAATACAGGCATGGATCCAGATGTGGATTCCTCTATGGTGATTTGGCCCAAATGTGGGTACAGCACCATGCCAGATCTGGGCCAGCTTACTTTGTGTGTGTGTATATATATATAGGCCCACATTCACCCACAATGCATACAACCACCTAATAAATACATTAGTATGCATATCTAGAATTCAAATACAATTTGTTTATTTGTACAGTGCATTTCACGGTACATATTTCAATGCAACTTTACCAAAAAAAATGCATTTGCACAAATCCACAGAATGTATTTGTTTCATTTAGTATTAGAAGCAAGAAAGGCAATGTTTGAGCTTTACACATTAGAGTCACAGTATATTTAAATGCTCCATTGTGAAAAGAGTGGCTGTGACATTTGTGTCATCACACTTGAATCATTTGCTAGAGGACTATGATAGTCCTAACAGGTATATTGTTTAGGATGTTGAGTGTGAAATAATTTGAAGGAGCGTTTCTCCAAAAAGCTGCAAGCCACACACTTTTGCATTTCAAATTTGATGTTTCATCTTTGAAGCAACGTTATTTAGTTTTTTCTTATCGCTTATGTTTATTAGGGTTTTAATGTTACATGTAATGTTGTTAAATTAATTAATTTATTGCAGTTTGTGTCTCACCATGATGGTGTTTAGTGCTTGTGTGAAAGAGCACCTTTCATGTATGTTCATATTTAAAAACTGCTTGTGATGGGCCTTGGTTCATCATGCGACTTTCTCATCACAACTTGCATTTGGTGGTTATCAGTGTATTTCAAAGCTACAAAACAATTTTTAGAACTTTAATAGGTTGGTATATTAACATTATATCGGGTAATGAAATTGTGGTATTTAACTGTAAATGTAACTTAAAACCGTAAAACCTAAAATGTTGTTACCGTATTTTTTATGCTCGAATTTCGGGGTTTTTTTGCCGTAAATTTTAAGTGTAAGATTCATATCTTGCATGTGACTTTAGAGAAATATAGTATTTTCACTTCACAATGCATTAACAGATGGACTGGAGTTGACTGAATTACTTATCCGCTGTTTGGATTCCCATTCTAATGGCACCCATTCATTGCATATAGCCTCAAAAGTGAGTACATTTTCGGCAAATTTCCATTTGTGGGTGAACTATTCCTTTAATGCAGCACAGAATGCTGTATAAGCAACTTGTCTGGTTTTGCTTTACGCAGATGACAGTTATTATCTCAACTGTGTCTTTTAGACACTAGTGTTAGTTACGTATAATCAGCTCTAACTGTTTGTCATTTGTGTGTTGGTTTTTTGGGTGTGCCCTGTGTGTGTGTGTCTATGTGTCTATTTTGGGAGGGTCAATGCACACACATTTTCACATAGACTGCCAATCAGTCATTTACATATCACCAATAATGATGTTTGTAATTTCAAACACTCACACACAGCTCTTCTCTTTCTTCACAGCAGGTGCACACATGTACACTCACATGCACACAGGTGGTATATGTCGCCCGTGTGTACCATGCTGGGTTTGAGATGACTGTTGCCATTCATGCTCTGCATTGACTCCTCTCGCCCTGGGGTTTGGTTTTTATTAATATCTCTGATGCCGTATGTTTTCAGTTTGAGGGCTTGTTTAATTTTAATGAGCCTCAGGCATGCGTCTCTTAGTTATTTATAAAATGTTTTTTGCTCACGGGCATCTCAAACAGCACCGAATCCCATATTGCTTTTCCTTTTTTCTCTCTCTCCCTCCTTCATCTGCTTTTAAAGAAGCAGAGATGGAGCATCCTAGCTTGTAGTTTTTGTATATTGTTGATGAGGAGGTTATGAATGATTAAAAGTCAGCTAACATTCCCACAGTTCATAGACAACCAAAGCCAAACAAGTAAGTGTATATCAAGCCAATTTGCAATTTGCCAAATAATTTTCTTAATTCATTTTTTTTTTTTTTTGATATTTAAATGCTTTAAAAGGTTAAAAAAATTTTTAAAAGAACAATGACAGCAACTCACACTAAATTAATTGTGAAGGAAATCTCTTATGCTCACCAAGGCAGCATCTTTTTGATCAAAAATACATTGAAACACATATGTTTAAAAACATAATTTTCAGCAAGCATATTATTCTTTCTTTCTGTATTTATTAATGTCAATGGATTGTAAAATAGCTGCACAAGTGAATAAAATAGGGATAACGGGTCGAGAGAAAGGGTAAGAAGAGAAGTAGGTCATTCCAAAGATGTGGCAATCATTTCAAGGATTATGGACTCATGGCAAAAGTAACTGGAAGGTGAACCTTGGGATTTGATTAGAACATTCCATTCTGCTCTGTTTTACGTTTCCCGGTGACTGTTGATCATGTACTAAAGTGAGGAATTATGTGTGATATTAAAATAATGCCTGTGCTTAAAGTAGGTTCCATCTCGCTGTCTGCAGGTCTGTGTGGAGGAGACTGTGCTGTAATAGAATCAAATTCCATGTAGCTCTTGATGGTCGAATGATGGTGTCTGACCCTTCAGCTGTCAGATACTTCAGATTTAACACTCATGTCTGTTAGAAGCACTGTGTGTTTTGCTGTTAATGGGATATTCTATATACTGTATATATATCTATATGTGTGTGTGTGTGTGTGTGAATAGGGATAAATAGTGATTGATGTGGATACGCCCAATATGGTGAAAGATAATTCAGCTCTGTCTTCTCTCTCAAAGGTCATAAATCAAAAATCTATATCAAATTATGTTTCCCTGGGGGCATAACGATAAATATTATAACAGTGGTTCTCAGTTTGTTTGCTTTAAACATTTTACATTGAAAAATATCCTTTAAATCAAACATTCAAAATCATGAAATATGATCATAAAATGCTTATGCCCAATAATATGCTTAATTATTAACATATACTTAAACTAACTATATAGTGTTGGGTTTTTAAATGTTTTGGCAACCATTATAATTGATTGTTATTCATTTTAATATTGTGCCATGAAATACATATGCCAAACAATATGCAAATTGGTTTCCATGTAGTTTGAGTGTTTGGTTTTGAAATGTTTTTTTTTTTTACATTTTGATAATTATTTTAATAACTCACAATAAAATGTATGTGCCCAACAACGTGCAAAATTATTATCATTTTAATAGCACCAAAAGTTATTGCAGTTAACTAAAACCATAAAACAGTTACATTAACTGAATAAAATATTAAAACATGACATTTAAAAAAAATATGAAAAACAATATAAAAAAACATAAACATTTAATTTCAGCTATAGCGCTCAAGTCAACATTTCTCAATTTCATTTAGTCTATCCTGATCATATTAAAACTGGTATAGACTATAGACATTTAAAATGTGTTAAAGTATGAGCAAAATGACTAAAACTTAAACAAAAGTACAAAATAAAAATACTGTATTGTTCATTTAAATAAAAACAAATGAACTTCTTTTTGTATACCAAATTAACCCTGAATAGCACACACCTTTTTTGATACTCCGTTACCCCCTCTCTGTCCATTTCCGCTGCTCTGATATCCCAGAATGCAACTGGAGTTTAATTTTAAGTCATTAAGCTCAAGGGCATTGTCCTGCCAGAGCATCACCTCTCACCAATCACTGTCATGGGTCGTATGTACAATCACTGATACCTTGCCCTTGTCATAACCAAACAGATTGATTTGGGATGTGCGAGCCAGCCAGGGGAATCATGGGTAACATTAAGAAATTCATTCTTGTCGTTCATTACCAAACTGCTCCTCAACGTCCAGCCCTATCGCACAGCTATTCTTTGGTAAGGGTCATGTGATGCATAAGGTGACAGCAGCTGCCGTCTTGTTTTAGCATGACAGCTGAGAAATTTTGTTTTGGAATTAAATTTGGGAAGATAAAAAGGAGCCTAATTCCCTGAGTTGAGGTTTGATGGATGGGGCAGAGGTGGGCAATCTCTTAACGCTAAATGGATCTCCAGGATCAATTCCCCTTGGGTGACACAGTTAACTCATCAGCGTATGCAAGTCTTGATTGCATTTCGTGACTGAGATTTGCCACAGGGGAAGCACAGGATGGGAACACGTTCGCTGCGGGACCCCGAGCGAGGGCCATTATTGCAGTACTTGTCAGTTCAAGAACAACAAGTCTGCATGTTGCGTCTATGACGCTCTACTGAGGGATCAGTTGCTATATATGGCACAATAAAGAGGAAAGGCACACATGCAGCACAGCCGCCCCACCGTGCAGACATGCCACTGAGTTGAGCAGACAGGATGCATCCTCCTCTGACCTTTCTCTTAATCTCCCCCCTCCATCTTCGTCTCTCTCCATCGTACCACCCCTATCTCCTCTCCCAGCTGATCCACTGCGCTGCCGCGTTTGAAGTCGGATATCAGAAGCCTTGAAAGCCTTCTCATCCTGTATTGTTCATTTATTCATTCTTTTGTTTTTCATTATGCATTCACTCCTGCGTGTCACCGAAGTGTCCAAACTGCTTTTGCGCAAACACATACACACTCACGGTCATGCAGGGAACACAGGCAGGAAAAAACTGAGGAGCAACTAACTCACTGAACTTTTTCTGTAACAAGCTCATTTACCAGCTAAATTCCTAAGTCCTAAATGGCTCTCACACAGTACTGAAAAGTCTGAATCATTGTAGTGAACTGGTTCATTTTAAACAATCCTTCATCTCAATTGAGGGCAGAGAGTCTGTATATGTAGTGCTAGATAGTTTGATTCATTCTAGTCAATGAGTTCATCCTAAATGGCCCTTTCTCTCATGCCGTATGTACATGCCCCACGACTGACAAAAATGACAAAAACAGTGTTCGCGCGAGCAGGTGAGAGAAGGTCGAATGCAGGAATGATCGCATGCGAGTGCTTGAATTGCGCACGGATGACTCATCAAGCACGCGCAAGGGTTTGAAATGAGCTCGCGGCCCCGTTTCGTCGCATCTGTTTTCCTCTAGCGGAAATGATTTACCGCGCTCGCCAGCATCAGTGATGTGCTCACTTATTAATGGCATAGATTTGCCGCCAATCCCGCCACAGATTAAGTGTGTTTTTCGCAAGCTGGTTGCTGCTGCTGCGGCGGGGCGGAGGATCGCGATGCCGGCTCAACATCATGATGTCTATCGGCCATTGGCAATGGACGATGGCATCGTCTATCGACCCAACCCTAGTTTATATCCATCCAAAGGATGTTTGCAGGAGTCATAATTCCAAACGCCAATATCATATAACCCCATAAAACAAGATAGATTATGGACCATTTATTTCGTCCCTGCACTACTGACTTAAATACTTCAAGGCCTCCTCACCCCAGCTGCGCTCAGGACTCGCTGGCTGAAATCAATGGGTGTTTTGAGGTGTGAAGGTTTTAATTAATTGGATTTAGCCGGTGAAGGGGCCATACCTGCTGGGCTGCGAGGGCCCTGCCGCGTAGGTCCACGGCATTCCAAACACCTGTGTCTCTGAAGATAAAATTCAGCAGAAACACTTACAGTAAGTGTTTTTCCATTGTTTAAATGGAACACCCGGGACACTCATTTCTTTCCACATAAAAGTAAACATCCTCTCCTGCTCTCTAGACAGATGTACAACACTCCTTTCTGTTTTATCAACATTAGGCAGAGTATCTGGCTACTGGTGCAAATTAAGAGTGGTCCTTGAATTATGGAGATGTGGTCTTGCGCTAGTAAGTTTGCAGAGAAATCATCCACACACATCAAGGCCACTCAAGAGTGTTAACTTGAGTGTTCTTATTTCACTACTCCTTGCCAGGCCCCCAGAAAGATGATACAAATATCTTCTTTTCCAAATTAGGGTGGTCATTTCCTTCACTTTATAAATTACAGCTGCCTCCATTTCCTGTTTTTAGCCTCTTGGACATTAGGTTAGATTTTTTGTAATGTCTTCATAGTTTCTTGAAGTTGAGAGGAGATGAGGTCGTGGAGTTTTTCTATCCCACCTCATCCTCAGGTTACTCACCATTCTCATTCATTATTTGTGGACTGTTTTATAATGAATGACCAGGTACAATACGCACGGCTGCGAAAGCCACCATCAGCACTGCCTCACAGATCTCTGACCCACATAGAGACGCATACAGCCGGTCTCTTCATCACAAGTGAAGATGACCATGACAACTCATTTTAATTTCCTGAAATTTCCAAGTGGGTTGACCTCTATAATTTAGGGTGGATGTTTACTCTGGCTATGGGAATTTATACTGAATTCCTTATCCTTTATGAGACAATGTTTTTACATTATGCACATTTTTATTGCTACACAATTAACTATACAATAACTGCACACTTTTATATCTATTAAATGAAACTCGCTGTTCAGGACTGTTTTTGGTGAGCCATTCTTTTACATTAAAAATTGAACTTTCATTTAGTTGAACCCGTAAACATGGTGCAAGCAACAAATTAGCACCTTAAAAGGAAAAGTTCAAAATGGAAATTTGCTCACCCTCAGGCCAAGAGACGAGTTTCTTCATCACATGCTCACCAAATAATTTTCTGCAGCGAATGGGTGACGTCAGAAAAGCTGATAAAAACATCAAAATAATCCACACCACTCCATCAATTAACCTCTTGTGAAGCGAAAGGTTATGTGTTTGTAATAAATCCATCAAAATGTTTTTTACTTCAAGCATTTTTGATGAAATATGAATATTTGGCCAGCTACCATTACTTCTCAGAAATTTAGACCTGGTCTTTTTGAAGACGTTTTGCATAAAACGTTTTGCCCTTTGTACTTTTCTGGTAGTGTATTTTAGTATGCTTGATACATGGGTACTAGGAATATGACACAGACTTGTTGTTTCCCAACATGTTATATTGCCATGCAGACTTCAGATTTATATTGACACTTGGCCATTCAAAACATTATCAGAAAACATTTGGTCAATTGCCATGATCACCTGGTCCGTCCCAGTTAAAATGGAGAACAGGGCTATCAGCAGTTGTTTGAGTGTAGTCCAATTACACAAATTGGTTTCTACTAATAGTGAATAATGCCACCAAAAAGACAAAACTCATATGTTTTTTGAGTACTGGCATGTGTATCTTCTCCTGAGCAACGATCCCCTCTCTCCACCACAAACACACCCACACCCCACCTCTTGGAACGAAGCGTCTGTGTTTTGTATGATCTCCAGTCACACTTTCTTGAGGAGCCAGTTCAAACACACAGACAGCTAAACACTGGACAAAGGACTCTATCCAATCCTGACCAAGGAATAAGGGCCTTATCTAGCAAAACAATCGTTTTTATGTGTATAGAATTTTTAACCACAATTGGCATGCGCATACATGTCGTTACGTGTGACTTTTACAAAGTACTCATGCAAAAAAGTCAAATGCCCTTTAACAAAAGGTTAGAACAATGATTTCAGGTGATTTTAAAGTTGGGGGAGAAAATTTGTTTTTAAACAGTACAAAGATGAAGAACTGACTGCACATGACCTTTCAAAAGGATTACATTATGTGTGACCATGTGAGGTGCAGAGCTAGAGCAAGTGCATTTGTGGTTAAAAAGTGTATAATTCATGTTTTTGTTTTCAGAAAATGTCTGATCATTTTACTAGATAAGACCCTTATTCCTCCTTTGAATCTGTATTTTGACATTCAAATCATTGACTGCTACTGTATATGGACATAAATCCTGGAATGTTTTCCTCAGAAATAGTTTTTTTGATTAAATAAGGAAAGACATGAACATCTTGGATCGCACTGGGGTGAATCAGAATCACATTTTTGGTTTATATATTATATATATGGTTTATATATTATAGACCCCCTTATTTCAAATTATTTTCACAACAGATGGTACGTCTGTTTGTGAATTTTATTTATTAGTATATTCTGGCAATTAAAACTGGGTGGCCTGCCTTCAACCTGGGCGTCCTAGTGCCACCCTGGCCCTTACATGTCCTCAGTAGCTCGTATCTTGTACGCTGTGTTAACTCAGGTGTGACAGCACCACGTGGAGAAAGAACAGGTTTGTCGTCTTTACAACAAACACAGAAAGAGCACAGCCGTCAAATGCTCCAGATGATTAGCAGCACTCGCCATCCTTCTAAATATTTGTCAAGAGTTCTGCCCTTATTAGGCCTTTCTTCCAACCGTTTCTTTAGGGAGAGCTCTGGGGAGTGTAGTTTTTGTCGTCCTTCCACAAAGTTTGACTGGCTGGAGGTTCTTGTTTGACAGGAGGATGTAAATGACCGTTGGATTCCAGCTGGCCTGCATCACACAGCCAGACGATCAACAGACCAGGCTCAGACGCTGACATCGGGAGCAAGTTTCACCCTCTGCCGTTTACAATCGCCATGACCAAGTGGCAACATTACGACTTCTGGGGGTTAGTGATGGACGAATGTGTCAGTTGGTGTGGTGGAGTAGTTTGTCTTCATCATGTACACGCTAGACGCTGCTACTGGGTTAAATGACCTGTTAACATCTGCTTCCAAAATATACATTTCACCGCTAAGGCTAATTTACATCACTCAAAGCTTTTCAGTGTAAATATGTTTTTTACGTGACCTTTCATTCACACAACAACTAAAATAAGCTCGTTTTGTGACTATTTAGACATGAACGGAAATTAGGTCTCAGGTATTTGCTTTCTGAAAAAGCAAGCAGGTCCAAAAAGGCTGGTTTATTTAAAACGTGTTCATTAATGGGTAGTAATAGAACTGACCCGTAGTATCTTTTCATTCTGATGTTGAACTGAAAATCTTTTCTCCACCTTCGCTGAAACGTGTTTAACCTGGTTTAGGGCTTGGCAGAGACTTTCCAAACAGGGATGTGATATTTTTCCTTCACTGTATGGAACAAAGAGTGGCCTGTCTCAATGCTTTTACATCTTCAGGGGGTTTACATTTGGATACATAGTGAAGCATAGTGAAAAATATTTAAAGTATTTTCAGAAGAATCAACTTTTATTTATATTTTTACATTGTGAGAACACTTTTTAAGAACTCTTATGACAATATTATATTTTATTTTGCCAAAGGATAATAGACATACATGTTTGAAATTAAATTATGCAATTTTCTTGCACTTTATTTGACAAAAAGGTTACCGCAGGGCTGTTCAAACTCGGTCCTGGAGGGCCGGTGTCCTGCAGAGTTTAGCTCCAACTTGCCTCAACACACCTGCGTGGAATTTTCTAACATGCCTCATAATTTGCATTGATTAGCTGCATCAGGTGTGTTTGATTAAGGTTGGAGCTAAACTCTGCAGGACACCAGCCCTCCAGGACTATGTTTGAACAGCCCTGGGTTACTGTAATGAACCTCCCAGTTAAAAAGGTAGCAAAAAGAGGGCATTAACACCCCCTTAATTTTTTTTCCCTCATTAATGTACACACAGTACCCCATATTGACAGAAAAACACAGAATTGTGTGTTATTAAAAAAGTTAAATATCACATGTCCTAAGTATTCAGACCCTTTGCTGTGACACTCATATATTTAACTCAGGTGCTGTCCATTTCTTCTGATCATCCTTGAGGTGGTTCTAAACCTTTATTTGAGTCCAGTTGTGTTTGATTATACTGATTGGACTTGATTAGGAAAGCCACAAACCTGTCTATATAAGACCTTACAGCTCACAATGCATGTCAGAGCAAATTAGGTCAAAGGAACTGCCCGAACAGCTCAGAGACAGAACTGTAGCAAGACACAGATCTGGCCATGGTTACAAAAAATTTCTGCTGCACTTAAGGTTCCTAAGAGCACAGTGGCCTCTATAATCCACAAATGGAAGACGTTTGGGGACGACCAGAACCCTTCCTAGAGCTGGGCGTCCAGCCAAACTGAGCTATCAGGGGAGAAGAGAGAGGTAAAGAAGAACCCAAAGATCACTGTGGCTGAGCTCCAGAGATGCAGTCAGAAGATGAGAGAAAGTTGTAGAAAGTCAACCATCACTGCAGCTCTCCACCAGTTGGGGCTTTATGGAAGCGTGACCCTACGGACACCTGCATGGAGTTTGCTAAAAACACCTGAATGACTCCAAGATGGTGAGAAATAAGATTGTCTGGTCTGATGAGACCAAGATAGAACTTTTTGACCTTAATTCTAAGCCGTATGTGTGGAGAAAACCAGGCACTGCTAATCACCTGTCCAATACAGTCCCAGCAGTGAAGCATGGTGGTGGCAGCATCATGCTGTGGGGGTGTTTTTCAGCTGCAGGGACAGCAATCAAGGGAAAGATGAATGTGGCCAAGTACAGGGATATCCTGGATGAAAACCTTCTCCAGATTGCTCAGGACCTCGGACTGGGCCGAAGGTTTACCTTCCAACAACACAATGACCCTAAGCACACAGCTAAAATAATGAAGGAGTGGCTTCACAAGAATTCTGTGACTATTCTTGAATGGCCCAGCCAGAGCCCTGACTTAAACCCAATTGAGCATCTCTGGAGAGACCTAAAAATGGCTGTCCACCATCGTTTACCATCCAACATGACAGAACTGGAGAGGATATGCATGGAGGAATGGCAGAGGATCCCCAAATCCAGGTGTGAAAAACTTGTTGTAGACTCCTGGCTGTATTCGATCAAAAGAGTGCTTCTACTAAATACTGAGCAAAGGGTCTGAATACTTAGGACCATTTCAGTTTTTCTTTTTTAATAAATCTGCAAAAATGTCCACAATTCTGTGTTTTTCTGTCAATATGGGGTGCTGTGTGTACATTAATGAGGAATAAAATGAATGATTTTAGCAAATGGCTGCAACAAAGAGTGAAAAATTTAAGAGGGTCTGAATACTTTCCGTACCCACTGTGTATATATATATATACACATGTGTGTTAAGGTGTACATACTGTATGTATTTATTAAATAGCATATTTTCCACAAAATCTAAACAGAACAACAAATTTGAACATTTTATTAGCATATAAAATATGAAAATATTGCTGACAAATACCCTAGTTTAACTATTCAATTTTATAAAAGGTTGTGTGTATATATATTTATATGTATGCATAAAGATTATTTTTGAAAAATGTGTCTCTTAAAAAAAGCTTCACGAATTGAATAAATGTTCAAATAAGCTGTTTATCCCTATACAAACATTAGCAGGATGTTATCTATCCTTTTAAACCGCAGTGACATAGATACACCCTTTGGTCTAACCCCAATGTCAGGCAGAGTGTTGAATAGACCTTTATGAATCTTTAGCTTCGAGGAAAAGACACAAAATGATCAGGATGAGGGGAAAGATTACGTAGACAGAGCAGGCAAACAAGAGCCATTAACACTATATGCCACATACCTGCAATATGAAAGTGTTTGATTTAAGACATAAATGCTTCAAATACTGACAAACATTTATTTCTGATCATTATCTATAGCGTGCTTCCCATGACACTAATTTTCATAATTTTTGTCTCTGCTGGCATGCTGCTACCAGCAGCAATACTGGGGACGGTCATTGCTTTAAAAAATGTGCACACGAATACTAAATTAACTAAAGTATGATTCAGGTTTTAGGAAGTGCAAAATAGAATTTCTCCTTTAACACTTCTACTTACAGAGGGGAACTTAAAAAGTCAGGGCAGATGACATAGGCCAAAATTGTATATTTTAGGAACTGTAACATTCCAACACTTTTAGAAACAAGAAGAAATATTTAAAACAGAATTAAAACTAAATTGCTACTAAACATTAAAATCTTACTACCATACTCTATAATCCCATATTCTCTTTCCTCTTCATTTAAACTTCAAAATCTTAGTACTGTCATGCTTGAAGAGGAATCTGGAAAACGACAGCCAGAAAATGCTTCATGGTGATACTTTAAGTAGCTGAGGGGTGCCCAAAACAAATTCTATGCTCACGTTGTCTGTATATTTTAGCCAAATGAGAATCAAGGTGGTTAACCACATATGATTAACAGATGGAACACATTTCTAACGGTAACTTGCAACAGGATATGTACCTGAACAAAATAAGATATTTTAAGGTGTTAAGCACATAAGTGTTTTTTTTAACACAACCTAAGACTATTTTCATGAAAATCTCTCACTGCTGTTGTGGTTAGAGGCCCCTCACGGGACTTATGAGGCCCTCGCTGTGTAAGAGGTCACAGGGAAAGCATGTTTCCCATTATAAGGTCACATTCATGTCAAAATGAAGACTTCTAACATCTAATACAGTTAAAATGACCAAGTAGACCTCACCAAACATGAAATATCCAACTATTATATCCTATTTGTCGTCTTATTTGCCATTAGCATTACATGACTTTTGTGCTCATTAATCTCATGCCATTAAGTAACAGCGGATTGTGTCAGTCATATGATCATTTATCATAATTAGTTTCAAAATATGGATTAGCTAACAGGGCAGATCCAAAGATTAAACAATAGTGACATTCAACTATGCTGACATGTGACACTTTATATGGAGGAACATTTTTCAATCCAGAAAGAGTCATTTATTTGAATTACTAGTAAAGAAAACAATGGATGTAATGAAGCCATTAGAAAAAGAAATAACAGAAACATTATGTTTGTTTGTTTCTCAACACTGAAATGTATAATTGTAAAACACTAAAACATTAACATTTTTAAATAACATACACACTTTAAGCTGTCTTTATTGATTGTGCAGATAACTCCGGAAGCCCGTTTTTGCCACAATCATTTTTTGGGGAAAAAAAAAAGGTAATTGTGTTTATTCAAGTTAGACTTTGTTTATAGCAATTCTAATAAAAGAATGTAAACTAGCAATTCTGAGAAAATAGTCAGATGTAAACTTCTAATTTGGCCTTCTTTTCTCACAATCAAAATGTGTCATACAAAAAAACTCCCTGTTCTGACTTTTTCTTGCAATCTCCCAAAAATGAAAATTTGATGTTTATTTGCTTACCCCCAGGGCACCCAAAATGTAGGTGACTTTGTTCCTCAGCAGAACACAAATGAAGATTTTTAACTTTAACCGTGGCAGTCTGGTAGTCATTTAATGGAAGTGGATGGG
>JAUMHQ010000051.1:7392719-7415231 GCA_032361165.1 Enteromius paludinosus | reverse complement strand
ACCATCACTGCAGCCCTCCACCAGTTGGGGCTTTATGGCAGAGTGGCCCGACGGAAGCCTCTCCTCAGTGCAAGACAGATGAAAGCCTGTATGGAGTATGTTAAAAAAAACACCTGAAGGACTCCAAGATGCAGAGAAATAAGATTCTCTGGTCTGATGAGACCAAGATAGAACTTTTTGGCCTTAATTCTAAGCAGTATGTGTGGAAAAAATGATGAATGCGGCCAAGCATCGACCAGGGATATCCTGGTGCTGAGGACCTCAGGCTGGGCCTAAGGTTTACCTTCCAACAAGACAATGACCCTAAGCACACAGCTTAAAATAACGAAAGAGTGGCTTCACAAAAACTCTGTGACTGTTCTTGAATGGCCCAGCCAGAGCTCTGACTTAAATCTAATTGAGCATCACTGGAGAGACCTAAAAATGGCTGTCCACCAACATTTACCATCCAACCTGACAGACCTGGAGAGGATCAGCAAGGAGGAATGGCAGTGGATCCCCAAATCCATGTGTGAAAAACTTGTTGCATCTTTCCCAAAAAGATTCATGGTTGTATTCAATCAAAAGGGTGCTTCTACTAAATACTGAGCAAAGGGTCTGAATACTTAGGACCATGTGATATTTCAGTTTTTCTTTTTTAATAAATCTGCATTAATGAGGGGAAAAATTTAATTAAATGATTTTAGCAAATGGATGCAATATAACAATGAGTGAAAAATTGAATACCCACTGCATAGTGGAAACAATGAAACAGGTTAAACAAATGAGATCGGCCATGGTCACTGGCTAAATATATGAAAAAAACCTAGATTGGCTAACATGAAAGTATCTTTGTTGTTAGGTTTATAACAGTCATTAGGTTTATTTATACCCATCAGCAGAGTCTGAGAGCCTACTTAGTCGAGATGCAGGTCTACATTAGCTTCATTCTGAGTTCTTACTTGCACATGCCATGAGATCATCAAGAGGAAAAAAGCTACAACAATATGCCTTTGGTGTCACGCTACCAAGATTCAAATCTGAATTCTTGAGGAAGAATGAATCTCTTTTCAAACTATAGGCCATCGTTTTGCTCCACTAGTAGTCACTTCTCCTGTTCCAGTGGTCAGAGGTAGGAAAATTTCAGCTCTTAAAATGCTTGTGGTCTAGTTTTAGCGCTGCACCATTTTTCACTTCACTTTCCACTTTCTCCCTGCTCTGTTTATGGGTTAACCACACGCTCACTCATTCATTCAGCACAGCACAGATGCTGCTGTAGGCATCGCGTGGTCTGGGTGCATGTGAAGCATATGGGTGCCAAAACAGAGAATGATAAAAATAAATTGATTTCAATGAGAAGCTGTGCATCATGATGTAGAGATTCAGAAAGTAACGTTACCTTATACAACTGAGAGAATTAAAACATCACTCTCTTTTTATTGTCTAATTCTGTCTCTCATCTCTCATATGATGATCCTTTTAGGTCAGGACCGTTACCTGTTTCAGACGAGGGGGCATGTGCATGTGTGTTTGTGTTACTGGACTTCAGGATGTGAAGGCCTACTGTATTACCCCGTTTCCTTTTCCTCTCTTCTCCCTTATGGCTCACATCAGGTATATAGTCCATGGGAAAAGGAAGAGAGTGAGACGAAAGGGCGCCTAGTTCCCATAAGAGCCGTTCCAAATCTCAACTATCCATAACCAGCTTAACCAGCTCAGGTCAGTCGAGGGTTTGCTTTATTGTGGTGAGTTTATCAACACTGACACAAATGATATTTGATCTGTCACATGGTATGAAACCAGGCAGACATTTTGCTTTAAAAAACAAGGTGAAAATGACACACAAATACATCACCAATTTGGTACTTTGCCAACCTACTGGCTCTCAGTTTTAGCAAAAGCACATGTCATTAATATCCTTAATATCAGTATATGATAATACCTCTTCCATAAATGCACAAAATGAGGTTTGTTGATTTAGAGAATGTGTTTTTGTATTCTAGTGTGTTGCTTTTCTATGTAAATCTGCACTAGATGGACATTAAAAAAAAATATTGAAAAAAGGTGGCACTCAAATAAAAAAAAAAAAATCAGTTTCAAGACCTTTTTATTCTATTCTGCTGCCTGCTTTTGCATTTTAACCGCAAGAAATGTATTCTGCATGAATGACTTTAGAAAGGAATGCTCTCCAGAAATTGATGTAATTTGTGGCATAATAGTACCAAAAACGTTTTTGACAAAGGCATTTATAATTGAAGTGAATGGGACCCATCCCAAAAAATATGACAAAACTCACTCCTAAAATAGAATTTTGTTTTAGAACTAAGTCATGCTAACAGGTGTATTGTTATATGCATGTTAACTTGATCTTAGTATGAGAATGTTAGTGATATTTTCCACTTCCACAAAAATAGACCTTATTGACTTGTTGTAACTGCCTCGCCATAAGCTTGATTTTGCCTCTTTTTAATAAAATCATGGGTTGAGGCGAAATTATTTTTGAGCCACACATTCTGTCGACTAAGCTTGTACTTGTACTGAACCCGGAATATTCCACCCTCACTGTAAGTGTCCATGGTGGTTCATTGACCTTCTTGAAGAGGCCACAACATACACAAACACTGAGTGTAACTTTACATGGAAATGGTCTGGTTGGGAATTGAAGGATGTTGGGGCGGGAGAGGCACTTCTGTACCCCTCGGAGTGAGGGATGTCCTCTCACACATATGCACATACACACTGGGCACTTGAGGTGAATTATTGTTCGCAAGTGGAAACTTGGCCCCCCGGCCCTGCTGCCGGTCCAGTGCTGACTAAGAGCGCTGTCTGTGTTTTTGCCCCCCCCCCCCCCTCTTTTCTCTCTCTCACACACTCACTCACACACACACACACTGTACAGCTGCAGTCTTTCTCCACTGGGCCATTCACCTCTGAGCTCCTGCTGTAAATTAAACTGGAAACTGGAAACACAAACATGCCCCCGTCCAAAGTGGACTTACATCTTTCTTGCGGTCTTATTTTTGAATGTTATACTTCACCATATCCCATAACCCCGCCCTGGCTGCCGTTATGCTCATAGACGCATCATCAGACTGCATTATGTGTTTTGCGGGATGCACTTTGTGCGAACGTTATTTCTACCCTCTCATGGAAAATAAGCCAGGACTGTCGCTCTGTCAGTGAGGGGAGTTTATTGTTGACTTAATTAAGGAGTCTTACACCACACAAACCCCATATTCACCCCCATGTAGTATTTCTGAGAAGAGACAATTATTGTAATTACAGCTGTCTGATGACATGTTTGGTATAATGAATGTTTCTCATTAAGTTTCTCTAACCCCAAACAACCTGCCCCAATAGAAACCCATGCCTGTTTCGCATACAGCAGCAGTAGCAGCGTCTGATAGCGGGAACCCCATGTTTATGAGATTTAGATCGTTTGAAATTATAATAACGTGTCTTGCCACTAAACCTTGCTTTTAGTTATATGTCTTCTGGTGTTTTATTATACAGCGGCCACGGAAAGTATTTGGACACTTCATTTGCATTAGATAAACTGTATAAAACTATAAGCATTCTTTTGAAAGCAAATATGACTTAAAAAGGTTTGAAAGATTCCAGTGATGCAGTGGAACAGTAGATATACAGTCCTTTACGAGAACAGAATTTAAGGTTGAAAAGATCTGCCTTTTTCAATAGCAAAATATATCTTTAAAGTTTCCTTGCTGTCCCTTAAAACTCCTACTATGCATAAACACGATGTAGTTTTCCGGTGTCAGAGATTAGTGGAACATGTTTACCCTTCATCTGAGGGAAATTTTGTGATGTAAATATCACATTGAGACAAATGGCTAAAAGTGGCATCAAAATGACTCGGAAAAGTAAAGTCAGTAGTTCTGAGAGAGAGAGGCTCCAAGGTTGTTTATTAGTATATGTCGTTATGTTTGATATTTTATTATCCACGCAACAAAATGTAAATATTTCAAGGTCCACAAACCTTTTGAGGCCACTGTATGTATATTATTATAACGCTAAATATAGTTCGACTTCTGTCTTTTCTCTCTGCTTTCTCTGTGTTTTTTGTGTCCCATAAGAATGAAGGAAGTTCTGTGCTGACATTGTGGAAAAAGCTGTAGTAAGAGCCAAATTGCTGGAGAAGGGAGATTGGTGACCAGAGGAAGCAATAATAGCGTGTGTCCTGACTGATAGGGTACTGGACCCTCTTGTGTAAGTCTGTTAATGAGACATTTCCACTGTCCTCTTCTTCCACATTGATTTGAGTCAGCTGACGTTCCATGACAGCTCTTTTGTCATCTTCTGCACAGTTTCAGCAGTGACGCTGTTAAGTCTGATGATGACTTTGTTGCCTGCCCTCAGGAATTTTCCTGTCAAATAAATATTTTTGACCCAAGAATGCTTTGTTGTTCACTCTGAACTGCTTGTTAAGCAAACATTCTTATCTAAGATCTTGATAAGAAGCCAAGACTGCCACCAATTTCCCTCTTCTGACTTTACAGCGCGTGTGGCATAATGTCCAGCAAGGTCATATTAGTACTCACGTGATAGTTCATGTAATTCATTTCTTTATTTTTTTAAATCTAATCTAATCTTTAATATTCTAAATAATTATATTTTTAGTATATATTGTGTATATTTTAAACAATCGTGTAGAATTAATTGCATGTGCGTGTAATGTAGTTTAATTATATGTCAAATATTTTTATATATGAATATAGTGTTATTTTTTTATTGCAGAATTTTACATTCATTTATGCATTCAGTAGACATGTATCAATTCATTAATTAATTATATAATTATTAACTTTTTAGCTAAAATATTTACTGTATATTTCACTGTGTATATTTCTATGTCTACGGATAGTCCAATGTGCATTTTAAATATTAAACCATACCTTGAAATCCTAAACTTTGACACTTTATCATTGTAGATAGTGAACGGTCACACATATCTGTGTATAAGATATGTTGAAGAGGTAAAAAAGGTGGCTGCACATTCGTCCGCTGCTGGGACATCTGCTTAAGGGCCAGGCATCTCTGTGTGCCGCCAATGGGAGAGGCTCCAAATGAAAATCTCAGAAGTGGAAACTGGAACAAATAAAAATAGGATTCATGTCCTCTCCACTTCAGAGGTTTTGGAAGTCTGGAAGGAAACTTGTTTGTCAGCCTCTTGTGGCTTAGCAAGTGCTATATGTTACTTTTAGATGAAAATATAGTGCAAACCAAAGCGGTCTGGCCTAACAGATTACTCCAGAGATTCCTACAGCAAACATATGCATCACATGCTCCACATTTACAAGCTGCTTGCACTAAAGCTGAGCAATCAATGCACTCACTGACACCTCCCCTCCCCACACTATCTGATTGAACATTAGCAAACCTTTGAGCCTTGCTTAACGCAGGTTAAAATTACATGGTCTTAAAAAGTTATATCGAAACCCACTGATCGGTGAAGACACTCATGTGCAGCGATGTCCTTCTTGTTAATGATAAAACCCATTAGGTGAAAGGATCTTGTCAGTAGCACCCAGCACTAACGCTGCTGAATGTTTATTATCAACTGTGTCTATTTTTTAGCTCCTTTTGTGATAGTAAAACCAGGAGATGTCTTGATCTTTGGGTTCCCAGAAAAATATAGCTAATGAATGGTGAAGAGTGTCTATATAACGGGTCAAAACACAAAGATGGTGACAGCATGAACCTCATCATAGTGGAATAATCTACCACCTAATCAGCAGAATTCCTAAAAATCAGAAAACCTTGAAGGCACGGCACTCATTTGAATACCTGAATCATAACATCATAACCATCTATACCAAGGCAAGTTCTACTACATTCTGTTGATATGTATTAGTAGAAGTAGTAGTAGTAGCATTAGTAGTATTTTTGTGAGTTTGTAATATTGTCATTTAATGGCAACACACACACATATTGGCATTTAATCTGTATATATATATATATATATGTGTGTGTGTGTGTGTGTGTTGTTTGAATGAATCCCCAAAGTGATGCCTGTAAATGTCAGTAGAAAATCTAAAAAAAAATTAAGATGTGATGTGGCTTCCTCTGAGGCCTTCATGGGGAAACCCACAACACAGTTCCACTTTTGACATCATCTTTCAAGTGCACTACGGTCAACAAATAACAACAATGGTTACCATGACTAAAAAATAGCTGTGAAGAAACCACAACCAGTACTAGGGGACTTGTCAGCCAATCTTAAGAGTTTGAAAGAGGGTAACTTGACTTTATGAATAATTGTTTTTTTTGGTAACTTAGCTGCTATGGTGTATATTTTTTCTTATTCATAGCCTGAATCCTTACACATGTAGTCCAATTTTAGTAAGATTATTTTTATTAGGCCTATTATTATAATTATTTTACAGTCAGCAGTATGTCATTACATTTGTAATAGTTTACATTAGGTTGCTGTACTGCAAGGCAGCACTCCACCTCAGGAAGAGGATATGCCATCCTTATCACGATTGAAGGAAGCTGTGGTCTCTCATGCAAAATTATAAATGCCACAGTAAGATTTTTCGTGCATCGTTTCTTTAAAAGGCAAGCCATTCTTATTTAAGTTTTTGTTACCTAACAAAGGATTTTTTATCCGCCTCTGGTACAGGTAGTCCCTGACATGAGGACTTAGTATATAACAAACAGAAATGCTTCGGGCTTGTACTGCTGCAATTTCTAAAGGAAGATGACAGACTGGCTGCTAAACTAAGTGCTTCAGTGGACATGGGTTTGATGTAAATGCAGAGAGAAAAATGCTGGTGATGCAAGTTCACTCCACAAGCATGAGGAAAAACAGAACAGAGGATTGCACAATATATCTGTCTGGTTATCTATTTCAGTGAATGAATGAGCCCCAACCTTATTCAAATAACCAACAGTAATATGTTAACCAACTCACAAAATGTTTAATTCATATTCTTGGGAAAGCGCTGCAGAATGCAGTAATCCGGTTCAGATCAGCGGTCGTAATGAGTTTCTACACACTGCGATTCAAACACAACACCAGAATCGACGAGAGAGCGGGCGACGTCATGGAAAAAATGACGTCAGGTTTAATTAGCCGCCGGGGAAGACTCGTCTGTGGCTGTGGGCGGGGCTTACAATGCAGGCTCGCGCTGAAGCGTGTCGTTTATGAAGTTAACATAAACCACGACGCCGCACATGTCATTTTACACTTTGCGGCGTCTCAGAAACATTTTTATAAATTGCGATAATGCGCGCGGACGCTGAGCAGAGGGCGCGCCTAGCGTTATTGACATCCGGTCTCAGCCAATGAGGATCCTCCTGCATATCGGCGGCCGTCCTCCTGACGCGCATCACATGTCTCGAGCGACGCGAGGCTGTGGGAGGGATTTTTCTGCAGATTGGAGGAGCTAGATAGACGGCAGAGTGAGTCTGAGGGAGACCGAGAGAGTGAGGGGGATCTCTGAGGCACCGTTCGGAGAGCATTGTGAGTGTAATTTCACAGTTTCTTGCATGCATGCGCGTGTTATTGCCACGTTTCAAATGCAGCGTTTTTTTTGGCTTCCTCTCCGCTGATTGTCTACATTCACCGCGCTGTCCGTTAGCTTGCGTTATTATCAGCTAGCCAAATTGGCTAGGCAACTCCTGCTAGTTGGTAGCAGGCAGAGAAAGGGACAAGAAGGCAACCGGGCTGCTGTGCATTTTTAACCCACACCTGCCTATTGTCACTGCAGGGGAGGGGGTGTGTGGAAAATCAATGGGGTTTTAATGTATTGCACCGTGTTGAAATGCAGGGATGATGTGTAGCGCACGCTGGAAAGTTGCTTTAACGGGCGAAGCTTGAGAAATGTGTGCGCGCCGCGTTTCTACATCTACGATTACGCGCACAGTCAATATTTTAGAAATTCTACTGATAAAATAACATTATTTTATAGCAAACTATACTGATATTACTGATATAATAAAATAATGAATGTGCGCTGGAGGTTAAACACTATGGAAAATATACAAAAGGAGCCTTTTGTCATGTTATCCTAGAGAGGGTGACCCTAATGTTATTTAAACGCCGTTTTTTTTGAAAGCCGCTGAATAGAAGGCTCGCGCTGTGACTGTTAGAGATCGGTTGACTGTCGTTCGTTTGCGATAGGAGCGTTAACTCCAGTGATAATAAAGACCGTCTCTTGGACTTTTTTTTGGGGACGGATAACGTTACAGTTTATTCTCTTACGCGAACGTTTTCGCGTTTATTGACCGTTCGCTCTTGCTGTCAAACGAGCTAACGTAACTTGTTCCGCTAAGCGACCGTCTCTGTCAGATTAACTGTCCGTGACTTATGACATTAGCCGGGTGTTTAAGGGGTTAACTTAAAAACGACTGCTTGAGTCGCGTTGGAAAGTTGGAGACCGCTTCAGTTTCGGGTGAGGTAAGATGTTGCTCTGGTGTCATTATCAGAACTAAACAGTACACCCCCTTTTGACAGGATGACTTGAGTTAAAACCGCTAACGTTAGCAGGCTAAAGCCAAATGTGAGGACGCTTCAGCTGTCAGCTTGCTTTTCGACCCCATTACCTGCTTGTTCGGTTATCTCATTTCGAAGCGTATTTTACAACAACCGCCTATACAGTGTTCAGAAAGCTTAAAATGTCACTTCGGTCATCGTTTATTCATCACTATGTTGTTCAAAACCCGCGTGACTTTCCTGTTAAGAGACGTTAGTTAAGAGTGACAGCCGCAACCGCCATTCACTTTCATTGGACGTTACAGACTGCACTACGTAATGTCGGTGTTTTGCGAAGAATGTAAGGTGTATAAGAGCATTAGGGTGAGTAAATCATTATTTTTTGGGGGTGAACTGCCCCTTTAAGCTTGGCGCGTTCGTGTCAACAGTTGTAGAATACAGTCCTAATTCCCCCTGTCATGTGTGACTCGGCATGAGGACTGGAACAAGCGCTGTGCGACACGTCAAATTTGCTTGGATCCTATTTGAAGGAGCAGATGTGCAAAACACAATGTACTCCACATAATCGGCTGACTTATTTTATCTACTGTCTGCCTAATGTGTTGAGATTGAATTTGGCACCTAGATTTTCTAGATGCGTTTAAATAGCGTGTCAGGTCTGTTGCTCCTTGGCGTACATCATTCCCTGCCCTGTTGCTTCTTTTGCTCTAGCTTTTATAGCTCTTGATAATACCTCGCTGTGTGACAGCAATGCTGAATTTGACCTTGAGTATATTCAGCTTAATTTAAATCGATTCGTAAGGGCACTTTTCTGATCTTCACACAATGCTTTAAGTGTACACTGACCTTTGGCAGATGTAGACTTAGGGGGTTTATTGAGAGTTTATAAAGAATTTGTTGGGGAAATATAACATTTCTCCAAGACAAATTTTGGTGTAAATACGGTTTAGTTTTTTTGTTGTTGCCTTTTTTTTTTTTTAAGCAGTACAGTACAAAATCCTCATCACTGTAACTGCTGAATGTAAAACTGTCTGTTAAAAGAAAGTGTTTTCTGATTTATTTAATTAACTACTACTTTTTAATTTTATTTAATGATTTACCCCATCATTAAATAAACAAACCTTTGACTCAAGTTAGCTTCAGAGGCCTTTGGACCTTTTATAAGCACATCTAGGCATGTATATCTACTGATTGAATAAATAAAAAAGGTAAATGAGATAAAAATGTACCTAGATATTAATATGCTATAAAATATTCAGTTTCTAGAGTTGCGAGAAGAAACTTGTGTTCAGATGATGATTACGATTAGTTTTGCCATGCTTATAATTTAGTATTATTATTGTTGTATTATAGTGTTATATATCTTTTTTTTTTTTTTTTCATTGAGGTGTTTTTATTAATATTTTGAATTAAGTTTTTATAACTCCCCGTTTTCATTTTAAAGTTTTTTTTTTAATTTTGTTTATTTTAAAGTCTTTAATTTTTCTATATAGTTTTGAATATTTATTTTTGCTATTTTGATATGAGTTAAACTAAATGAAAAATGAAACAAATGAAAAAGTTTATTGGTTTATATGATTTTACATTTAGTTTACTATATTAACCCTATATTGGTGTAATTGATGCATTATTATTTTGTAAGATGCATATACATAAGTGATATTGGTCTTCAGCATATGTTTTGTTTAAGTTTAACATTGTAAACTCAAATCATTTAATTATGGCTGTACCTCCAGAATTGTTATAACTACGTTTTGGTCAAACAAAGTCTACATGCTTTTGTGCAGCGCATGTCGTACAATCTGTAATGTTATATTATTTTAATTAAGTAAATGTGAATGTTTCCATGCTGACTGGAATGGAAAGATGGTAACTTAGCCCCTCTCTCTAGTATTGTTTATGTAAGAGGCCACTGCTTTGGTGTCACATTAATCTGAGGTGACATTCAACCCCTCATAAGCTATTATAAACAGCTAAAAATAGAGTGCTTTGCTATTAAGTACATTTGAATAATGTTGCAATTTAATTACTGTGTAGCATCATGATTTTAGGCCTTAATCAGTCGTCGATGACAGAGATAAAATAAGCATCTTAGGGGCAAATGCATTTTCTGTTTACAATCCAAATGAGGTCTGTAAATAAGAATAGCGTGCACATAGTTATTTTCTCCGACCTCAAATGACTAGGGTAAATGACGACCTCAAAGTAGATGAAAAGTAGATTCTGTTCTCATTAAAATTTGATTTGCAATCAGGTTTATTATTTGTTTTGTTGCAATCTATTTGATGCTCTGTAAAAACAGTTAGTGAAATCTGGTTTCGCCGCAAAGGAATGTGTACTGTTTGACTGCTGCTTACAGGTGCTGTCTTTAAAAAGTATGTATCTAAATATAAAGCAGATTGTGTTTGGACAGAAACGGAACCTTTAGTCATGTCAGTCATGCACACTCACATCCGTTCACAAAGTGACATTCAGTGAGTTAAGCAAATATAAAATTTGAAGCCTCATCGTGCCCATTATCCCATCATGTCTAATGGTTCGAGTCATCCCTGATTTACTGTGCAGTGTCAGACATGGAGGCAGGGGTCGGAGCAAATGGCTGGCTTGTGTTCTGTGAATGGCAACCATAACAATCAACTTAAAGGTTCCCGTTTTTTGAAAATCACTTCTTTAGATATGCTGTTTTAGGTCCTGGTGAGAACATGAAAGCTCTGAGCTTTTAAGTATGTAGCTGTTTAAATGTAAAACTGTTCCCACTGTGTTCATCTAACAAAGCAGAAGGGATAATTAGGGCCCTATGAAATGGGTTTTATTTCCCAAGTTTCTAGTTTTCACTTTTCTAAATTGTTTTATTTGTTTAAAACATTTTAATCATCATATATCATGTACATATCTAATCAATTAAATTGATTAAAAAAAAAAAAAACTAACAATTTGTTAAATGTTAACAGTGATAGGAATGTTTACAATGTTTTGAATTGATATTGAAATGGAAGCCTATCTGAGGTTTAATATTTACAGAGGAGGTGTCACTCAGGTTCTTTTTGAGGAGTCGTGCTTTGTCTGGTTGAGTGGGCTGCTGGATGGCTGCTGTGAGTTGGCAGGATCAGTGTCTGAGGGTATAGTAGAAGTGCCCAGTCGGTGGTGTGAAGTGGCCTTAAGTGCACTGAGCCATGTAGCATGAGTAAGGCGGGGCGTCTCTGCATTGTACCCTCCACATTGAAATGGCCTGACCCATTTCAGCAACAGCCAGCGAGGGGGATGGGGAGTGGGCAGTCTGAGGCTGCTAAAAATACCCCATTACCGACAGCTCCACTGCAGAGGGATCCCTGGAATTGCTGTCCTTGACTAGCATGAAGTTGGCTTGTACAGTGTAGGGTCTCCAATTGCCAACCGAAAGACCGAAAGGGTTTCCTTGAGGTTTTCTTGCAGCTGCACTTCTGCTTTCCAGTGCATTGCCTTCAGTTATAGAGGAGCTCTCAGACCACATGAGAACCTGCCTATTTATTTGCAGGTGCATATGTAAATGTATAGTTTCTAGGGCGGATTGAGTGGTGACAAAATGCTTGAAATTGCACACTACGATAAATACCCGTTTCTTTGTATAAAAGATCATCTAAGTATATGATGCGATGCTTAAATTATTAGTCTGAAGGCAGGTGGGTGCAATCCACTGGCACTGATCCAAAATGGACCTCTAGCTTTGTATGGCAAGGGTTAACTGTTTCTCAACCATACTGTGGTAGCTGTTTGAAGATCCAATCACAATGATTTTCCACTGTTGTGACATGTGACCTGCTCAGCAACCTGAAACTGTCACGGCACAGCAAAGATTTGACACTTCCCTCATCGTGGTCGAACAGTCACTCATAGATGATAACTTGGAGAAAATAAGCTCATCTGTACAGGACAGAGGTTATCTTGCTTGGAAACCTGCATGTGTTCTGTTATTTACAGTCTCATTTTTTTTCTGAACTGTCAAAATGAACCATGATGATGAAATGCTTAACATGGCCACTGGAGATTACAGTCATTTCAGGAAGTTCTGCTTTCGACCTGACACATTTTTGGACCAGTTTTTTCTTCAAAAAGGAGGAGCAGAGTTTAGCTTCAGGAGTGTGAAACTGTTGGGTGTTTCCCTTCTCACTTCCAGTTTTAATAAAAGAGAAAATCGAGCTTGTTGACGTACTTGAGACTTTATTTGCCAATGCTTAAGATGTCTTTTATGGTATTTTATTTTGGTTGTACAGGAAATCCTTTTGTCTGAGCTTCATAAAAGGTCAATTCCAGAATTTCTGCACCTGAGAGAGAAGTTTTAACTGAAGGCTTTTCTTTTAATTTGTCTGCAATGTTCATGACATTGGGACGGTGGGAGAAGTTGATTGCCCAGCTGGTAGCCTGTTACAGAGCAACATGCTGTTTCACGCTCTGTATGTACTGCTGCAAGTAAATCAGTCCTGGAGGGCTACTACACTTTTTACTACTTCTTAGAGAGAGATAGAGTTGTTAACAACACCTTCTTCTCATTTTCCCAGTTAGAATTTTCACAAACTCGTGCTTTTGACCTCTCTTGTCCTCTTAAACCTGTTCAGATCATCCTTTATCCTGTTCCTTGATTATATTATAATGAAATCATGCTAATAAAGGCAAGGAAAGTGAACGTATTGTCAGCCCTTGTAGCTACTGAAATGGTCTCAAAGAAACTGTTCATTGACAGTCCACTGGGGTTAAACTGTGAAAACCCATAGTATGTTATTTGGTGTGAGGGCATGATATTGATATGGAACTTTCTTTTCTGTTTGTGTACATGAAAATATGGAACATGATAGATGAACTTTGTCCAAGCAGTCCAAGGTCTGGTGGGGCGTATTTACAGTGTCACTTCAAGTGTAGACATTTAGTTTGTACATTTTTGCAGATTACCTTTATCCAAAACCATTTGAAATGAATTCAAATTCACTGCTGATCACTTTATACATTCCCTGGGGAATCCAACTTATGACACTTTTTCTTATTGAAATGACTGGGGAAAATTGCCTAGTAAACCTGAATTAACCTTATATTTTAGAGAATGGTGCTGCAGTTAATAATAATGGTAATAATGCCATTTTGAAAGTGTTCCTTTCAGTTGTGTTCTATTCCATACGTTTCCAGATTCAAAGCATTTTACTGTTACTATAAAAAAAAAAGCCACATATAATGTTGGGAAATAGGCTTTTTAGTCTCTCACATAGTTAAGATGGCAGGTCAGTTCCCACGCTACTTCTTAAAAAAGCCCACATAGTTCTGCCTGTAAAAGTGGGTAGCATGTCACCTTGAAATTCAGCCAGTAAGTTTGTTCTTACTATTTCCAGGCCCAGTGGAGAGTTTCTAAACTTAAGGTGTCTCTTGATGTTTTATTTTGAAGTCGACATGTATATCTGTGTACATTTGGGTTTTGCATTTGTAAATGCACATTCAGCAATAATAACATTATTATTATTATTATTATTAATAAAGCATTTCCTTTTTTTTTTTTTTTAGGTCTCCTTGGGCTGATTGTGTGAGGTGTCAGTCACAATGAAAGCAACGCCACAGGCTGAGGGGAATGGCTTGTGAATTATCCCTGTCCTGCCACCTGCAGTCGGGAATCCTCCTCCTCCTACTCTGAAGGACGTCAGTTGTTTATGGGAACTACTGGCATTGGTCTCCAGAGGATATAGCTCTCCTTTTGGGACGCCATTTTTCCTCCCTTGCTGAGACACGGTGTAGCCAGGAGACATGGCTAACAACTCATACAGCGGGGTGAAGAACTCTGTGACCGAGCCCAATCACGATGGAGAGTTTGGCTGCTCACTTAAAGAGCTGCGCTCTCTCATGGAACAGCGAGGGGCTGAAGGATTATACAAAATCCAGGAATCTTATGGGGACGTTAATGGACTTTGCAACAGACTGAAAACATCGCCTGTAGATGGTACATAATCATTATCTTGCACTTGCTTTGCTTTCCAGAAATCAAAAAGCAGTTCCAGGAGGTAAAGTGGAGGAAGCAGCGACTCTTTGGATGGTTTTAAACAGCATTGTTGTCTCACTCTAAACGTATAGCTGTTAGCAGTAGCGAGCAGGTCAGTTACACTTGAATGGCTTCTTGCTGAATTTTAGCGCATCTGCAGTCTATTTGGAGGATCGCTGCTGCTTCTCTGGCAACACATAGACAGTGTGTTGATATCTTAGACAATTGAGACATAGATCTGTTTTCCTTACTAACTGGTTAGACTTCGTAGAGAATAGTCTAAATTAAGCCTGTGTGCGTTGGACTGTGTGTTTGACAATTTAAACAAAAGTCCTTAATGTCAAACACGAATGTGTTCACCATCCCATATTATAGTCTGTGGAATTGCAGTTACAGCAGGGACGTTTTACGGCTTCTTTTTAGACATCTATTTGTGCTTGCACTTTATCGTCCATGTTTTTATTTGTCTCCAGGGCTGCAACTAATGACAGTTTAGATTTGTTTTTATATAGAAATAAATCACAAAAAATCACTCTATGAGCTATTTTAAGCAACACAAGCTGTTAGCATGCACTTAATTAACTTGGAATTTATAACATTTACCAATTAGAATATATCAGCAATATAACAGCATGCTCATAATAAACAGCACAAGCAATCTGTTGGAGCACCTGATACTCCACATGCAGCCATATGCTTATGACTACTTTTGAACCATTTCATATAAAATCCCTCCACTCTTGGACAGCTTGGTTCATGATCTTGTTCCTCTCAGTTAAAAGTCTAAAGTGGCATCATCATCATCATCATCATCATATAGATTCTTCAATTTAAATGATCAGTTCTTGTCATTGTTTGGTTGTTGCAGCCCTGTTTGTCCCTTTTGTGCTCTCCCACCATCTCGGTTTACTATTTTGCACTTTCTTTTATTGCAAGGGGCAAGTATAGAGTCTTTAGGGTAAGATATAGAAAAGTGCAGAGTCAGTGTGCAGTCCACAGCTGCAGCTTCATTGGTTTATTACCTCTCTGTAGACATTAGGTTTAATCGCTGGCCTGACCTTGATTGAACTTTTGGGGGAAGGGATTTTCAGTTTGATCCCAGATTAAAACAGCACCATGTCCATAGCAGTTCTCTACAGGCTCTTTGAGACGCAATTCTCTCGTGCGTGAACACCCAAGGGCTGCAGACCAATATTTCACTGTGTCTGCTGGAGGCTTCTGGCCAGTTTCTCCATGAGAATACTTCAGTTATCAATTTAACATGCAGCCTTGATCAGCACTAATTTTTTTTGGTACTGAAAATCAAAATATAGCACACCTTCCTGATTGAGAACTCCTAAGGGAGTTCCTAACCTGCCCTCTCCAGTATTAGTGTCTTCTTGACCCTTAGTTTTGCTTCTACACTTTGAAAAAGTGAAAATGGATGCTCGCTATAGGAAGTTCTGGTTGGTTACTATTCCAAGTTTGTGATATTCTGGTAGACAGAATATCACAGGTTGCTCTTTCACTCTCAATCTATGTTCTATTACTGCCCGTTTTATAGTCTCTTAGAAAAGTAATCGCATTTGAGGTATCATTCATGCCTGTACCACAAAATATGTCTGTATGAACAATAATAATAGTGATGATTGTGTTAGCGTTGCTCCTAGGTCCAGGAAACGTATCTGACACTTGGCATCATGAATAATGTTTGGCAGGGCACCAAAATCAATCTTTCAGTCTTAATAATGAGGGTTTTCAACATGTCTGCTATGTACGGCATGTTTGGATGCTTACATGTAGTGTCACCTGCCCTCACAAGGTCTGACTTTTATTAGCAGGTGATGAAATACGGAGTGATTGAAACCAAAGCTTACTGTGCAGTCTGCAATCCAGAGCTATACCTTTTGTCATGGTGTCAGTGGAAACTATAGCGTCAGTGGAAATGCGTATTTTTACTTAACAGCTCAAATAATGGGGTCATACTGATAGCATCGATATGACTCCTAAAAATGTGTGTATTGTTTCCTGAATAGACTGTCTGAAACTTGGCCCATGCTGTGCCCGAGCTTTGTATACCGTGTGAATTGTGCATTAGTCATAGAAGAATAGTCTAAGAATTTTCCCCCTAGATATTCTATTCAGCGGCCAGACTGATAGAGGGCCCTGTCGCTTAGCCATTCTCACTACACGGCACACGTCTAACCGAGATCGGAGCCCCACAGCGATCTGCCAGTTTAGCTGTGCCCTGCTCCCTCCGCCGCACAATAGCACTCTGGCAAGCAGCCCTGCTGTTATGACACGTTTTACAGCTTAATCAGATCACTCAGCTTTGCCATAGGAAATTAAGCAGTCATTCAAGATTACAAGAGCTTTGACAATTGAAAAGGGATTTCCAATTAGTAAGTAGGCCATTTCTCAATTTCGTAGCAAAGCCAGCACTAATCTTTCTACTCTCGAATTTAACTAGTTACTTTTTTTTTACAGCTCTTTTGGGTTCACTTAAAATCATGATGTTCTTCTCCTCTAATTCGGGTGAAACTGAGTTCGTATTTTTTCCGGCCGTTTCCTCGAATCTATTGTATTGTGCAATTTGCACGTGTGGACATGAGGGACGTCTACTGCAAATTAAATGCCATCGCTCAAGATTTGTTTTAACTGATGGGATTTTTAATTGAAAGAGCTACTAGTATATATGACCAAGTCTTTCGTGGGCCAAGAGGACAAATATTCCTAGGGCATTAAGTGTCGAAAATGAGCGGTAAATTCATATTCGCTAAATGATTTAATTGAAATATCTCTAAAAGATGTCCCAGAAAAGACTAAACTTCTTAGAGCTCAGGTCATACGTAGTAAAAGTACTGGATGAAGCTTGGTTGTATACCTTACAAACACCACCTCCCACCTGAAGTTTGACACATAAGTGTGTTAAAGGTGAAGTGTGGGTTTTCTAGTGCTTTTTCTGCCTCAGATTCATTTATACATTTATATCATTCGCTCAGAAAAAAATTGAACGTTTGAAACTGATTTGTGTAGAACAGAGGCACAGAATACCATACACACAAGTTCACATGTCAGAAATATCCCTTTGTCTCTTAAGCACTTACTACAGGTATTTATGAATGAAGTGTGATTTAAAAAAAAAAAAAAAATTTAAATACTGCAACTAAAATTTAACCAGCCAGCTAAATAATGGGAGCTAGGTGTGTTTGTGAGATGGCACATTAGCAGCAATGGCTTTGTTTATGTTGTTGTCTGTATATTGAATGAATTGATGAGCATAGTTATTTATTATTTAATGTTTTCTCTTGCCTGGTCTAGCTTGTTAATATTTAATAGATGCTCTGTTAGTAATGTGCCCCATTTCTTTTATGGATTAACGCATTAGAGATTAGTAAAAACAATTTATTTTGCATAGAGGCTCCTGTTTTTATGGCTTTCAAGGTCTCTGGTTAAAGTAGAAATTGTCAGATGATTTGGATTCTTTTGGGAAACTGCAAAAACCTTGGAGTCTTTGCTGAAATTGGTGCTAACACAAGTGTGAGGTAAATGGAAAGGAAAGGATGTGACATGTGGCCAGGTATGGTTTCCCATACTAGGAATTTGTGCTCTGCAACCCATCCAAGTGCGCACACACAGCAGTGAGAAGTGAACACGCACACACACCCGGAGCAGTAGGGTTGGGTCGATAGACGATGGCCAATAGACATCACGATGCTGAACCAGCATCGCAATGCTCCGCCCCGCAACAGCAACCAGCTCGCGAAAAACACACTTAATCTATGGCGGCAAATCTATGCCATTAATAAGCGAGCGCACCACTGATTCTGGCGAGCACGGTAAATGATTTCCGTATTACAGGAAAACAGATGTACATGCGAAGAAACAGGGCCGCGAGCTCATATCAAACCCTTGTGCACGCTTGATGTGTCATCCGCGCAAGTCAAGCACTCGTGCACGATCACTCCTACGCTCAATCCTCTCTCACCTGCTCTCGCGAACACTGTTTTGTCAGTCGTTGGGCGGGGCTTGGTGTTTTAGTTACAACTAAACACCCCTGGTACTCGAACCCGCGACCTTTGGGTTACAAGTCCAACTCCCTATCCATTAGCACTTCCACTCATCACAATGGTACTTCTGCTCTCAGTGGAATAGCATGGAAATGAAAAATTAGCTGTCTAAAAGGCCATGTTTTGCTGGTCTTAGAAGCAAAGACCCCCTCACTCTTCTGTTAAGAGTAAGTGTGTGCATGATCTGGAGTGAGAGTGGAATTGAGATGTGTATTGCAGCATAAATGCATTTTTGACACAGAATGTAATCCTCAGCCTCAATTTTCACACTATACAAGCCTGGATTTAATGCACTGGCATTGAATCAGGAAGAAGTTTTCAGCAGCTAGTTACTGTAGTTTCATCGAGTACAAGCAAACACAATTTGAATTTACACAATTTGATTGGATTTGCTTCCTTGGTAACCTTAGTTTTGACCTGATGACTGTGATAACTGAAGATTTGCCTACTGATCAGTACATGTCATGATAGAAGTGATTGTTCAAGTCATAATTTAAAATGCAATTTGAAGCTCATGACGCTTCAAGTTTATAGAGTAAACATAGCAAACAAAAAAATGTAAGGCTATCACAAAGATCATAAAGTTTAGGTTATTCTGTAAATGTCCCTTAGAATGGAAGCCAATAGAGAAATATTAAAGAAACTAACTTTCATTTATTTTTTCTAGCCTATGTTTTTTTCTATAAGCAATTTGGTGTAGTATTTATTTATTTTGCATAGCAAATTGCTAGAAATAATTATTATAAATATAATTTAAAAGTGAATTAGTATTTTCTTGTGAAACATGCTCTAATAATGTTTGTTTTATTCCCAACTCCAAAAAGTGTTGGTAGAATATAGTACTAGCAGCAAGAAGGTCATAGCTTTTGAGTTTATGAATCAATATACTCTGATTTACGTTTATGCATTTGGAAGATGCTTTTATCCAAATTGACTTGCATTGCATTCGAGGTGTACTTGTTATCAGTTCATGCATTGGATTCTAGGGCTGGGCGATACATATCGAGCGATATATTATGAGCATCTCGTCAATAAAGCCGGTTCTTTGATTTAAAATCGGTAAATCTTCGTCACCTGTGTTCAAAAGGAACGCCAGCTTATAAACAAAACCGTAGATCACTGAGAAGCTGCGCCATTTATTCACCCGCGAAACTCAACGCACAGCTTCTCAGTGATCTACGGCTTTCTTTGTAAGCTGGCGTTCCTTTTGAACACAGGTGACGGAGATTTACCGCTACTCAAAGAACTGGCTTTATCGACGAGATGATCGTACGATATATATCGCCCAGGCCTATTGCGTTCCCTGGGTGTCAAACCAATAACGTTGCATCTCCTAGTGCTCAGCTGTTTGAGCTACAGGAATGCCTATATACATTGCTTTGAATGCAATGTAAATAGCTTTGAAAAAAGTATACAATTAATGCATATCTCGCAGACATTGTAGTTGTCCAGATAAAAACCAATTCTGTTGTGTGCAGTCAAAAGTGAAGCAGAAATGTGTTTTGAGACGGTGAGTGTTTTATGCAGTGAGACTTTCAGCTCAATGGGAAAAAGCAAGAGCCGAGCAGCTCTATGGCTTTGCTGAGTAATGTGGAGGATGTTGTCATGACAATAGGCTCTGCTGACCAGGCTGCTCTCTGGTCTGGCAGGCAAACCATCCTGTTCAGTCATACATACACATTCATTCTGACGCCCAGACACTAGATGCATAAACATGCATACATGCATGCTTTTCTTCCACATGGCTCATTTAGCTCATCTAGCCATCCCTTTTTTCTTTTTTCCATCTGTTAACATGTGGTGACTGAGTGAGTGAACTGAATGCACACACCATGACTTCTTTGAATACCTACTTTTGAATATAGAGAGTTATTCAAATGAGCAAACCAGAGGACTGCTGTTAAACCAGTGCATTTGAATGGTTCCTGAGAATGACCGTGGACTATGTACACAGCGTTTGTTTAATGTCCTGTCAGTTTTGGTGTTTCTTATTTGGCCTGGATTAAGTCAAGTTTGCAAACCCAGGAAATTCTCATGATCTTGTGTCAAAATCCCACAAGCTGCTGTAGTGGCAGTCTTAATGGATTAGCTGTGCTAATAGCTCCTAATCGATTAAATACAAAACTGTGTAAGCTGTAATTATATAAAAAGTGTGATTTTTAGCCTGGACATGGATGGAACCTGGTTTTATAGTTCTAAGAGTGCAGCTGGTTAAAGAATCTCATGGTAATATAATAGAAGGACATAAATGTATGAGAGTAAAGTAAATATGACCAATTTATTTTTCCAATTGAAATATGTTTTTAACATTGTTAATGTTCAATGGGGCCCTTGGTTCAGCTTTTAGAAACAGCTGAAAAGTCTCAATCTTAAATGGTTGAACAGTAATGTAAATAAATATAAATGTTAAATAAAATTATTATTTGTGTAGATGAATACCTCCTTTTATTCATATTGCTTCTTTCTGGCCCTTTGATCTTATTCAGAATGTTTTTATCTTTTAAAGCTACCGTTGTTGACCCACAGGCCTTTATTTCCTCTCATAGAAACTCATTAAGCATTGTCTGCTGCTATATAAGAGCTGTGTTCAGTGTTTATTGAATTATTAATAATTTTTTTCTTACTCTTTTCTTCCAGGATTAAGTGGGCAGCCTGCAGATATTGAAAAAAGAAAAGTAGCATATGGACAGAACTTTATACCTCCGAAAAAGCCAAAAACCTTTCTTCAATTAGTATGGGAAGCATTACAAGATGTAACATTGATTATTTTGGAAGTGGCAGCAATAGTTTCTTTAGGCCTTTCTTTTTATAGACCTCCTGATGCACAAGATAGAAGTGAGTAACCTACTTATTTCCTTCTGCTTTATATATAGTTCATGATCTCAATTTCAGGCTGTTCTAAACAGTTTTATTTTGTGTGTAGATTGCGGGAAGGCAGCAGGTGGAGTAGAGGATGAAGGAGAATCTGAGGCCGGATGGATAGAAGGAGCAGCTATCCTCCTATCCGTTGTTTGCGTGGTGCTCGTGACGGCCTTCAATGACTGGAGCAAAGAGAAGCAGTTCCGTGGCTTACAGAGCCGCATTGAACAAGAGCAGAAGTTTACGGTGGTTCGGGGAGGGCAGGTCATTTCGATCCCTGTGGCTGAGATTGTCGTCGGGGACATTGCACAAATTGTATATGGTAAGCTGACATTAATTTGCGGTTAACTTTCAATTGCTTTTTAAGAGGGAAAATCATGAGTATGACTGTAGCGTTAAACAAAAATGTAACTCTACCAGTCTTACATTTCACTGGTGTTGAGCAATTATTACCTTTTCCTGTATTGTCACCTTGAAATACATTTAAAAGCTGCTGACAGTTATGTACATTATTGTGATGGGATACTTTCTTCATCAGGTGACCTCCTGCCTGCTGATGGCGTTCTCATCCAAGGCTACGACCTCAAAATAGACGAGAGCGCTTTAACTGGAGAGTGTGATCTTGTGAAGAAATCATTGGAGAAAGATCCTATGCTGCTGTCAGGTGGGACATGAAATTGCAATTAGGGCTGCAACAACGAATCAATTAAATCGATAAAAATCGGTTACTAAAAGAGTTGGCGACGAATTTCATAATCGATTCGTTGCAACGCAGAGTAATTTGATTATTAAAAAAAAAACTTCAGTTAAGCGCGGACCGAAGTGTACAGACTCTGTCTCTCTCGCACACTGATGCTAGCAGAGTTCGGCACCTCATAGACAGGGCGGAGCAAAAAAAAATATACATGGTAGAGGAAAGATACATGGCGGAGGCAGAGAAATCCGTGCGACCCAAGTCATCCAAGGTGTGGGAGTTCACACTAAATAAACCGAAAAAGTGTGTAAACTGCAGAATATGCAAAAGCAACATGGCATGGCTCGGGAGCACCACGGCGATGATCCAGCACCTGAAACGCAAACACGTTGGAGAGTTTAATGAGGAAGGGAGTTCAACAGCAGGCTAAGTCACTACAGAATCCTACTTTTGTTCCGTTTTGAAGTGAGGAACGTAATGT
>JAUMHQ010000051.1:7376859-7392619 GCA_032361165.1 Enteromius paludinosus | reverse complement strand
TCTTATTAATATTATTTTTCTTACCCCATTGGCAGATCATTTTGCTTGTTTTAAGCAAACAATCACTTAATTTTGAGTTGTTTTTTTTGTTTGTTTTTTTAGAAAACAAGACATAATTTCTTATGCCATTTCATTTGTCTAGTAAATGTATCTTGATTTAAGATTATTTAGATATTTAGACTGAAAACAGTACAAAACTAAGTTAAAAAAGCATTTTTGCAGTGTATATTCTGTACTTTGTCCCAGATAGGTTATTATTGACAAATATATTTGTGTGTGTTGTACTTTAATTTAATTTAATTTTAAAGTTCTTTTATAGCACTTGGTCATCTTTAGCTGTGCTTAAATGTGGTGTATAAATGAACCTTGCACTTACTATGATGATGATAATTTAATGAATAAGCTTCAAGTGAACTTGAGAGAGAGAGAAAGAGTGTGTGTGTGTGTGTCAGTCAGTGTGAGAGTTTGTGAGTGTGTGCGTCTGCAAAAGTGAACAAGTTCTGACATTCAAACAAATCCTGTTAAATTTTCAGATTTTTATTGTTCTTTATTCTTTTATAAATTATTGTTCTGGCAGCTCAGGTGGCACTTTATTTAAAAAAAAAAAAGTCTATATTTGGTAGATATAAAGCATACATGTGTATGTTTTTGTGTAAGTCCACTTTTTATTTTATTTTATTATTATAACAGCTCAAGGAGCAACATGTTTGTGCACTTTCTAAAGTTTTAGTTCTATTTTTGAATAAAGGGTTGTAAATGAATGCATTTCTTTTTTTTATCTGATTCATCGATTAATCGAAAATAATAATAATAATAATAATCGCCAGATTAATCGATTATTAAAATAATCGTTAGTTGCAGCGCTAATTGCAATCTGCAGAAACAGCAATATTTGACTGCACATTTTAGAATTTTCTTTGTCCTGTTTTACCTCTGTCTAAATGTTCAGCCAAACCAAACTTGGGAGTTCAGATGTTTGCTATGTAGAACCTGCTCCCTCTCAAAGAGGCTATTGCACATCTTCAGCTAATCCCATTTTATGAAAGCCAGTTGATCCTCTGATAGAATGACATTGCTGTGTGCCATCCCGGAGGAGATGAGGGGGATTTGTGAGCCTAAGTGGGCACTTCTCCAGCAGCGCCTGCGTTAGCATGCTGAGTCTACCCCAGCAGAAAGCCTCTCCCTGATATTTTTTTTCATAGACCCCCTTTTAAAGCTTAAACAATTATTGAGAGCTGTATTAAAGCTCATTTCTAAAGGTCAGAAAATTGGGTACTTTTTTCTGGACACTATTTACGTGTCAAAAACTAAGCTGTGTGAATGTTTTAGATCCAGTCGAAAATATATTGGCAGTAATATGGACCACTTTGTTCTTGTTCTGGCTCTCATTCACCTTGTCTTCGTCTCTGTAGGTACTCATGTCATGGAGGGCTGTGGAAAAATGGTTGTCACTGCTGTCGGAGTCAATTCCCAAAGTGGAATCATCTTCATGTTACTGGGAGCAGGAGAAGATGATGAAGATGAGGATGAGAAGGAGAAGAAAAAGGAGAAAGAGAGAAAGAAAGAGAAGAAAAGTAAGTTGTCTGCATTATTCTGCCTTTTTTAGTCTGCCTCAGAAACTAAAATAGACCAACCAGAGGACTGTAGCTACTGTGGCTGCAGAGAAATGAATAGGCTGCACATGTGTGTGTGCTCCAGCATTCATGAAAGTGCGCTTTTGTCAAACGAGAGATTTTCTTTTTTTATTATTATTTTTTTTTTAAATATTATTTAGATGTATTTTTCTGTCTGGTAAAAAAAATGTCTGAAGCAATGACTCATAGAAAAATGTAACGATTTCTTGTGTGCTCCATTAACTGCCATTTAATGCATTTCTGCAGCCCGTGGCTCACGTGTTGGGTCTCTAAATATGTGCCTGCAGATACATGAATATTTCAGTACTTGCAGAGGTTGGGCCCCAAGTTGCTGTTCATTGACTGAGCACCTCATTGAAATTTTGTGCATTTGTGGTCTAGCCACAGAAGTTGGTTTAAAAAAAAAAAAAAAGAAAGAAAAGAAACCTCATGAGGTTGTGGCACACATCTGGTGTAAATATTCGAGTGCCTTTTCTTATTCTGCTAAATCAAAGAGAAGATTTGCATAATTGGAAATATGTTTAAATGTGCACTGCACAACCGTCGCTTGCATAATGGTGAATAATGAATAAATTAGTGAGTGTTTGTTATATGGCTTATCTTTCTCTCTCTTTCTCTAGATAAAAAGCAGGATGGCTCTGTGGAGAACAGAAAGAAAGGTGAGTAACCCTATTGACTTAATGACATAATGAACACCATATTGGCTTAGAAGGCCAGCCTCTTACATGCTGCAACCTGCATTAAAAACATCGCCTTAACGCATTAGTGCTATTGGATCTTCATTAAAGCTTAGCCACACTAGTGTGAGGTGTAAAAAAAACAGTGCATGTGTGAAGCTTTGAGAAGTTAGCCTAGTTTTTGGACAACGTTCAACATTTTGAAATAAATACTTTTCAGCTTGGATGCACTGATTTGATCAGAAGTGATAAAACTGCAAATGAGAATAATTAAGTATTTTGGAAATATGTTTAAATGTGCATTTAACACATGTCACTGCAATGTGACACTGCATACTGGAACTTCTGAAAATTCAGCTATGCCAACACAGGAATTACGTACGTTTTAAAATGTATTAAAATAGTAAACCGTTCATTTGAATTTTACTGTATTACTGTTTTAGTCAAATATATGGATACATGGCAACTTACTGGACATGGATTTATGATTTGGGCAAAAAGTGTCACATAATTTAGTTTTTTGTCTTATGTTACATTTTTACTGTTTACAATAGCAGGGCCGTCTTGTCTTTTTGGCTTGTCATTTCTGATTGCACTTTAACCCCCCCACCCCCCCTTAATCAAGTTAATACTTGTTTTTAACATTTTCTTTGTGATCTGTAGATTCATTAATTAGAAGAGGAAAATCAATTTGAATCATAATTTCTTTTTTGTAAAAAAACTGTTTTATTTGTTTTGTTTTGCTGCAGCTATTTTCAGATATCTCCCTGCAAACCTTTTATTATCACCTTATAAAATCACCTGCCCCAGCAGGAAAGAGTCTACTGTCAGGCCGCCCTGTGTTCAGAAACCAACCATGTAGTGTTTACTCTAAAAGTAGCGTATGCCTGTGTTTACTGAAGCCCCAGCTACAGATCAACCCGCCAGAAATGAGCTCTTATCTACCAGACTAACATTGCAGCTCTGTGAGTAGAGCGTGGCAACATGGCACAGTAGAATAGCAGTTGCCCCCAGCTAATTCAAACGCTGTCGCATTACCTCATATCACACACGGGTTAAATCCTGCACACAGGCTGACTGCATCATGCTGCAACTGCGATAGGCGGAGATGCCCTGCTGCGTGCTTGTCTGTATGATTGCACGCATGCTGCGTTCTTTGTTTGTGTGATGTCACCTCACTGGCAGGCTGTACTTTCAGCACGCAGAGTGATGGCCTTGAGAACAGGATAAGTGTGTGCATGTCGTCTTTTATAACTGATAGTGATAAGTGATGAACTGGACATCTGAGTGTTGTGACGAGGTTTTATGTCTCCTAGGATACTTGGTCACATGGGTTTGCATGTGGCTCCTAATTGTGAGGATGATCTTGAGCTGTTTTCACAGACTGTAATAATAAAAATTTCATTCATTCATAATCACTATTATAATTAATTGATCTGCTCACTTAATTATTTGTCACGAGAGGGGAACAACAATTGAATTAGAAAATGCTTCCTGTGTTTCAAGTGAGGAGAAAATCATAATCGCCACTTAAATTCACTGCGTTAAATTGACTTATATTCACAGTGTTCTTTTATTCTATTTGTAGCTAAAGCCCAGGATGGTGCCGCAATGGAGATGCAACCTCTAAACAGTGATGAAGGGGCTGAGGGCGAAGAGAAGAAGAAAGCCAACTTGCCAAAGAAGGAGAAATCTGTTTTGCAAGGGAAATTGACCAAATTAGCAGTCCAAATCGGAAAAGCAGGTAAGCATGGTTGCTTTGAGATCATCTATTGTGTTTAAAATAATGAACACTTTAGGAGGTGGAAGCATTTGAAGTGTATACTTCTCTGGGAAAACTGGCCAAATATATTGATGACGAGTCTTGCATTTCACAGTGGATTACTGTTTACAAGAGCGTTGCGTTGCGTTGGTTGATTGTCTAATCAAATGCTGTCTAAAATGAAAATCCCACCCAAGTACCTTCTGCAACTAGCAGTAGGTTCATGGACCGTGACATAGCTAAAGTCTGTTAGCTATTTCAAAAAGGATGTCTTGCCAAATGTCTGGTTTAAATAGGAAATATGTCAACACAGGACAGAAAACTGCATTTGTCAAGCGACTTTCTGAGCTAACGCAATTTCACAGTGGTAATGGTTTTTGCTGGGTCCTCAAATTTGCGCAGCGTGGGTTTCAGAGGTCTTAATATAGATGTTCCTGTGCAGGTCTGGTGATGTCAGCCATCACAGTGATCATCTTGGTGGTGCTGTTTGTGGTGGACACTTTCTGGGTGCAGCGACTTCCTTGGGAAAAAGAGTGCACTCCCATTTACATCCAGTTCTTTGTCAAGTTCTTTATCATCGGTGTGACTGTGCTGGTGGTGGCCGTCCCTGAGGGTCTTCCGCTAGCTGTAACCATCTCGCTGGCTTACTCTGTCAAAGTATGACCCTTCATCTTCTTTTTAAATGTTCATGGTCTGTACTGACCATCTTGTGGCATTAGCCCTCTGTCTAGACCTTGTAAGTCAACAAAGTACATGTTGATCCAATAATCATATGAATTGCCATGTCTTTTTGCATCTATAAAATGCTGTTATAGTAATATTACTTCTCTGGATTTCTGCCATTTAATTGGGGATTAGTGGACTTCAATGTTTAATCTTGCACAATCTGTTTATTGTTGATCTGTCTGTGTATCACCTCCCTCCCACATTCCATCTCAATTTTTTCATTGTTTTACAGAAAATGATGAAAGACAATAATTTGGTGAGGCATCTTGATGCTTGTGAAACCATGGGCAATGCCACAGCCATCTGTTCGGATAAAACGGGGACTTTGACTATGAATCGGATGACAGTTGTTCAGGTTTTTATCGCTGACAAGCACTACAGAAAAGTCCCTGAACCTGATCTCATTCCTTCCAATACCATGAACGTGCTCATACTGGGCATCAGTGTCAACTGTGCTTACACCACCAAAATCATGGTAAGTCCTTAGGCAAGCATAAAACCCATATTTTTCAAAGTACTTTAATTTTAAAGAAACTTTTTAAAGAAGCGTTTTTACCTACATGGGTAAGTAACAATAACAAAATAACGCTAAATCTCACAAACTTGTCATTTTTAACAACTTTTTCAGTCCCCTGAGAAAGAGGGAGGCCTGAATCGTCAGGTGGGCAACAAAACTGAATGTGCCTTGCTGGGCTTTGCCTTGGACTTGAAAAAGGACTATCAAGCAGTCCGCAACGAAATCCCTGAAGAGAAGCTTTACAAAGTCTACCCATTCAACTCCGTCAGGAAATCCATGAGCACAGTGCTAAAGAATGCTGATGGAAGCTACCGAATGTTCAGCAAAGGAGCCTCCGAGATTCTCCTGAGGAAGTATGCCATGCTCAATCATAAATGTTTGGTCATTGTTAATGCCTGGTACAAGTTCACATCTTTAGCATCTTCTATTATAAGTATTCTAGTGCTTTCCTTAAAGAAGCATGTGTGACACGTGCCAGCAGACTTGATTGGCAGATCAAATGCTTCACCTCCCCCTCCAAAGCCCCAAGGCTGTGTTACTGATAGATTTCCCCAGAGAAATTACTTGGATGGCTCAGTTGCTTTGAGCTGTTGGATATCTGCAATATCTTACCTGCTCTCTTCTCACCCAGGTGTTATAAAATCCTGACAGCGACGGGCGAGGCAAAGGTTTTTCGGCCCAGGGACAGAGATGACATGATCAAAAGAGTGATTGAACCAATGGCCTCTGAGGGCTTGAGGACCATCTGCCTGGCTTACAGGGACTTTCCTGCTTCTGAGGGTGAACCAGACTGGGAAAACGAGACCGATATCCTGACCAGGCTCACCTGTTTGTGTATCGTGGGCATTGAAGACCCAGTTAGACCAGAGGTACAAGCCTTAGCTATTTAAAAGGAACTATTTTAACTTTTTAACTACGTTATTTAGCAAGAGAGACTCTATTGCGCTAGAATGTAATGTCAGATAATAATCTCTCTGTCACGCTCCCTAATTCTTTCCTGCTCAGGTCCCTGATGCCATTAGTAAGTGCCAGCGTGCTGGAATCACAGTGCGCATGGTCACCGGGGACAATATTGACACTGCTCGTTCTATAGCAACTAAATGTGGCATCCTACAGCCAGGAGATGACTTTCTTTGCTTGGAGGGCAAAGAGTTCAATCGCCGGATCCGTAATGAAAAGGGAGAGGTGAGAAGCACAATTTATTAGCAGCAAGACTCCGAGAAACTCACAAGCTCATAACATGACCCCTTTTTTTCTAGATTGAACAAGAGCGGATCGACAAAATATGGCCTAAACTCCGGGTGCTGGCAAGATCTTCACCAACAGACAAGCATACACTAGTCAAAGGTGTTTAGAGGCTCGCTCCTCCAGCATAAAGAAAAAGTAGTATAATTCTGCTCTGTAACGTCATGCTGTTTGTCTTGACACTTGTCTTTTTCTTCAGGTATAATTGATAGCACCGTTATGGAGCGGAGGCAGGTTGTGGCGGTAACGGGAGATGGCACCAATGATGGCCCTGCCTTAAAAAAGGCCGATGTTGGGTTTGCCATGGTATGTGGGTCTGCCTGACGTAGCTACAGCAAAAAAAATGATTCCTCCAAGGATACTGTGCGCTAGATTTAGATTTTTGAATGGCTTTTATATAGTGTTTCTTATTCTCAGGGCATTGCCGGCACAGACGTGGCTAAAGAAGCCTCTGATATCATTCTCACTGATGACAACTTCAGCAGCATCGTCAAGGCCGTCATGTGGGGGCGGAACGTGTATGACAGCATTTCAAAATTCCTCCAGTTCCAGCTCACCGTCAATGTAGTGGCTGTGATCGTGGCCTTCACTGGAGCTTGCATCACCCAGGTATCACTATAAAAAGCTTTCTTCTGCCATGAATGACGGGAGTTGCGGCTACCCGCAGCTGTTAAGCTAAATAGTACAGCTCTACGTGAAGGATTGCGTGTTAACAGATCCACCATGGTGGCTGATGGAAGCAGCTGATTGCTACCCATCCTGTGTGAAGTGATTGGAAATTGTTAGTCTGAGGCAGGAAGACTTGCAGGCAGTCAGCATGGGGCCTGGCACTGCTGTCCACAGGCAAAGCACCAGTCCGAAATGAGCCAGCTCTCCTCTGTTAAATGGAATGATAGCCGGGCTGATTGCAGTTGACGTCCTGTATTAATACATAATGAATAGGAGGATTACATTTGTGCTTTGCTGTCAGTAGCCAAGGCTGGACTTGGCTTCAAGCCTCAGGTTCTGTGCTTGTTTTTTGTGTAATTTGCCCTAGAAATTGGTCATGAGCAAGCAGACTCTGTGTCAGACGCCACCAAAATTTCAGCACCTGTCATTCACCGCTTATATTGCTTATTAATTATCGTCTTATGTGATTATTTTCTCTCAGTATTCGCATTTTTTAATTCATAATGCAGAATTTTAGAGAAATTGCAAAACAACAACAAAAAAAAACGATTCCGTACTCGTGCAAATGCTCAGCTGAGAGGGTGTTTTTGAATGTTACGAAGGTGGCAGCAGGGAATGAGGTCAGAACGGTCACCTCCTGTTCTCTCTCACTCTCACAGGACTCTCCTTTGAAAGCGGTACAGATGTTATGGGTTAATCTGATTATGGACACATTTGCCTCTTTGGCCTTGGCCACTGAACCCCCCACTGAATCACTTCTGCTGAGGAAGCCTTACGGCCGCAATAAACCCCTCATCTCCCGGACAATGATGAAGAACATATTGGGTCATGCGGTCTACCAGCTCACCATCATCTTCACTTTACTTTTTGCTGGTAAGAACTAACAGCACATGTGACCGAGCCAAGCTCTGTGCATTATAATAACATAAATCAAACGTGCGCTGTTTTGCTTTCTGCTTATCCTCAGGTGAAAAGATGTTCGATATTGACAGTGGACGGAACGCCCCTCTTCACGCACCTCCCTCTGAGCACTACACCATAGTTTTCAACACCTTTGTGATGATGCAGCTGTTCAATGAAATCAACGCACGGAAGATCCACGGAGAACGAAATGTTTTTGAAGGCATTTTTAACAACATGATCTTTTGTACCATCGTCTTTGGGACTTTTGTTATTCAGGTATATTTTGTTATTCATGTATGAACGGCCAAAATCAGAGCAAATACAGATACTGATGTCACAAACTTTTTTTTTTTAGATCGTGATCGTGCAATTTGGAGGCAAGCCATTCAGCTGTGTGGGTCTGAGCATCGAGCATTGGCTATGGTGCGTTTTCTTGGGCTTTGGCGGTCTACTATGGGGACAGGTGAGCTTCATCTAACTTTTCCTCCCTATTTTTGTACAAAGGATTTTGTATCTTGCTCTCAAACACCAATCCAAACTCCTCAATAGTGATAGAGCAGTGCCCCCTAAAGGCAGTGAAGTGAATTATTGGACTCAGCATTTAGTTTTTGTTTTCTGTATGAATTGTCTACTTCATATACATCTACGCCTTCGTTCAGGTCATCTCAACCATCCCAACAAGCCGGCTGAAGTTCCTGAAGACTGCTGGTCATGGAACGCAGAAGGAAGAAATCCCAGACGAGGAATTGGAGGAGCTGGATGACCTGGATGAAATCGATCATGCTGAGCGCGAGCTCCGCAGGGGGCAGATCCTCTGGTTCAGAGGCCTGAACCGCATTCAGACTCAGGTAACCTCTCGAAAACCGCACAACTCTGCAGCCCAAGCTCAGGAACCCAACGCTCGCCTTGCTTAATCAATTTTGAGTTTCATTTCCCTTTCTCTGATTATGGTTTGAGTTAGTACTCCTTCCAATCGATCCGCCACTTATGGTGACCTTTTACTGGTGGAAAAGGGTTTATTAATGCAGTTTGTCAGTGCAATAAACCGATCAATGCTAAAGGCAAATGTCAGGTCAGGTTCTTTTAATTCAGTGCCTTTTTTTTTCTTTCTCTCTCTCTCTCAGCTGCTCTCTGTCCCTGTCTTCTTTTATATGGGTGCCCTTCTTTCTCTATCCCTCTTCTTCTCACTTTTTCCTCTCACTCTCTGTCTTTCTCTTTCCTGTGCGTTCTCTGGGCCTATCACACTCTCTGATTCCTTCCAGATGGATGTTGTGAGTGCGTTCCAGAGCGGAATTTCCTTTCAGGCGGCCGTCAGGCGCCAGCCCTCCAGCACCAGCCAACAGCACGATGTAACCAATGTTTCTAGCCCTACACATGTAGCCTTATCTCCTGCTACTGCCTTCAACACCGCTTCTGCCACTGTCGGGTGTGAGTGCGTGTTTATTAGTGCATGACAATTAACATTTCCTCCTCTCGCCTAACGGTCTTCATTCTTCTCCTAATGTCCTTCCTTCTCTCTCTTTCCTCGCTCTCTTGTTCGAAACGAAATGTATCTCGAAACATCTTCCACATCGCTTCTCAATGTTAACGGCTGTGTATCTTAAGTGTTAAGGTTGAGGTTTCTGTGTATGTGTTTGATGGCTTTGGCTGGGTTCTCATCGACGAAGAGTCGTTGTCTAATCCCGTCTGGTGTGTCTGCAGCCCTGCGCGCGCTCGCCAGGCTCCTAGTCTACTGCCAGTAAATTTTTTGAGTATACGCCCATGGTCACAACGATAACCCGACCAATCACATTTTTTAGGCGGCGTTCTGGTAAGTATCTGTAGGATCAAACAGGATGATTAATGAGGTGATGTGCTGTAGTTTAGACAAATGAACTTCCTCTCCTCTTTCTGTAGTTTGTCACGTCTCCTACTCATTTTGAGACATTGGCGTTACTGTCTGTACTCGACACGGTTTCCTCTTTCTCACACTGTCTCATTTTCTATTCGGTGCCAGTTTTATCATCCTCCTCTCTGTCTGTCCTTATTGATGTAATTTCATTATTTTACAGGGAAGGTCTGCGACTGGATGAGAAAGCTGGTGGAATCATGTCGTTTCTGTTTGTCTTTCAGCTCGATTTTCTAACCACATCAATATTTCCATCTTTCATCAGGTCCTGGCTGTCCGCAAACTCTTTTTTTTATCTGTTCAGGGCACTTTGTATTCTGTTTTGAAACTGTCTCTTGTTCACACTGGGAAACAGGGTACGATACTGACTGCCGCATATTCCTTCTTAGATTCTGTGAAATGTGTCATGGGCTATACTCAAAGGTTTACCTCTGTTGAAACACAAGGTAGCGCTGCTCTGCATGGGTCCAGTCTCTAGACTGTTTGTGGATTTACTTGTGCTGGTTAGCTTAAACTTGCTTGGCTGCTTTAAAGTTCTGCGTCTCGACTTCACAACATAATCAGTGATCGATCCCTCCCCTCCAATACAAGCATGCCCGACAATATTAACCTCATGTGTTGAGCTGTGTCCTCTGGGGTTACCTTGGCCTCCCTCTCTTCCTGTCTCTTCTGTTCTCTCTTTCTCATTTGCATTTTGAAAAATTGGCTTTAAGTGATTTACAACTGAGAAGTTCTTTCCAGTTTATTTCTCAATCCTGAGAAAAGAGGATATTCTGTCCCTTGGTCAGAGGATAAGCTCACCGTAACACAAGCATCAGGTTTTCAAGAGTTTGTCCACTCTTTCTCTATCTGTCAGTTGCACGACATCTGACCGCTCACACACACTCTCTCAAACGGTTTTGGTGCGCTAACCTCACTGCTCTCCACTCATCAATTAAAACCAGCCCATTTGGCCTTTGGTTTAACCTGTACTTAAAACAAATAATAAAAAAGTGGTGTTTCACCTTGTATGCCTGTCGTGTACATGTGTGCAGTCGAGCGATTGATCTCTGTGAGAGGCGAGACTGACTTTGCATCCCGTTCTCCCGCAGATCCGAGTGGTGAATGCATTCCGCAGCTCGCTGTCACCCTATGAGGGCTTGGAAAAGCCGGAGTCTCGCAGCTCCATCCACAACTTCATGACCCATCCGGAGTTCCGAATAGAGGACTCTGAGCCCCACATCCCCCTCATCGATGACACTGACGCGGAGGACGACGCCCCCACTAAGAGAAACGCCACACCCACGCCGCCTCCCCCACCCTCTCCCAATCAGAACAATAACGCCGTAGACAGCGGCATCCACCTCTTCCTGGATCCCAGCAAGCCAGCTACACCCTCAGCTCCCGGGAGCCCCATGCACAGCCTAGAGACGTCCCTTTGATCAGCTCCGCCCCTCGGTACGACACGACACCTGCTCATCTCCAAAGAGACTAAAGCCTGGAGAACTCATTGGATGAGAGGGGCGGAGCCAAGGAGCTCTCGGGAGCTTAGCTCTTAGTTTTTGCTTCTCTTTATCTGGATGGTGTTGTACATTTGTTCATTTTGCCCTTTGCTTATTCAAACACTGATTTCTGCATCATTTGGCTGTTAATATTTTGAATTATTATTTATGCTTTGTTTTTTGTTGTTTTTTTAATTTTTTGGAAGACACAGGTCTGTTTACAAAGTTTGTAGATACTTATTTTTCTTCTGTTCGTTGGTGGAAGAGCTTCCTGATGCAGAGAAATGGGGACAAAATGAAATAAAGAGATATTTCAGATACTGCTGTATTTTCAGGAAAAAAAGGGTGTTTCTATGGAAACCGAACTATTTTTGCCTGTAAGTTTTGTTTGTTATATATTTGTAGATACATAGAACCTTCAAGCCAAATAGATAACACTAAGGCTTGTATAGCAGTGAGCAGAGGTATTGAGGTCCATGGGAGGTTTTTTGTTTTGTTTTCATTTTTTTTTTTGTCTTCTTCATTGGACGGGTGAGGGGAGGGAGCCATAGACGAGGATCTCTGTCCATAAATCTCCTCTCATACTTACTACTTCAGCCCTTAAAGTCATCGTTGGGTTTATTTTTAAGTTCCAAGAGTTCTGAGTTTCATGTCTCGTTTGGAAGTTAAGGAGTATCTGAAATGGGCGGAGCTGGAGTCTTCACGCTTTTTAAGGGTGTGATTTTGAAGTGGAGGTCCAGGTCCGCCTTTAAAGAATGAATGCATCTGTTATTTAACTATTTGAAATGGTCCACAGTCAGTTTTTTGACATCAAGACATTAAGTTCCTGCCAATGTATCATAAGTTTGTTTACTCAGGCTGAAAAAAAACAACAACTAGCAGATTGAATTGAAAAGGATGCAATGATTAAAAAGTAAAGAGTTTTAACTTAAGATTGTCTTTTAGGTAGTAAATTGCTGTCTCAGTTTAAAAGGAAAAATAAAAGGAGGAAAATGAGTAAATTGTTTTCAAAATTTGTTTCATGTTGCTCTTTTTGTTTTTTGATTCTTTGAAAAAAAAAAAAAAAAATTCCTCAAGTGTTTTGTTTGTTGATCATATGAAAAGTTTCTACTTTATATTTTCCTTCATATTCCATAACGATTGCTGTCCGTTAAAAAACAAAATATCGCTGCAGTTGTTTATAGAATATATTTAAGACCTGAAATACTGGAAGCGCAAAAGAATCACCATGAAGAATTTTCAAGATAACATACGTGTAACACTGGTATCGCAGCACAGGGTACTTTATTTCAGATTCCCAAGGAACGTTTTGATACAGACCATATAAATGAATTGTATTTTTATGCGGAAATGACAACATCTCAACCTGCTGAACCAGACCTACAGGGATTTTACATTAATTATATTAATGTGGGGGGGTGGGCACTCTTTAAACAAGGGTCGTGATTGGTTCTCCAAGTAATATATTACTCAGGGTGGCTTATAGCATGAAACTTATGGTCAAAATACTAACATGTTTTGTGTTTTTTGTAATGTTTAGGACTAGGTTTATTTATTTTTTGGCAGCAGGGTTCCAATTCAGACTTGCTTCTCTCCACTCGTTGGTTCATTAAGGGTGTGATAAAGGAGAAGAAAGGAAAACAGGAGAAAGGGATTTGCATTTTTTCAGTTTTTTCAGTCACTGCAACTGCACAGTTTTTTCATGTTTATTATATAAAAACTGCATTAGTTTGCAATTTAGAGCAGATATATTAAAAGAATTCATAACTTTTTTCTATAGCGTCTTCCTATAATGGGAAAGAATGTTTATCCATCTGTTTTAAGGTTTTTTGTTTTTTTTTTATCTTAAAAGTTTGGAAATAAAAACATGTCTGTTTATCTTGCGCAATGTAAATGGATATCGTGATTTAACTTACATTTTAAACTTGTCGAGTATCGTGTATGGTTTTTAAGAATAAAAATTGATATTTAGCGTAACCCGAGGGCCATGTTTTCCTTCATGTTCAGCACACTTTGGATTTAATAATTCATGAAAGATTTTTCTTATACAGAAGCATACTAAAAAGAGTCCGCGCAGCTATTACAATTCCTAAGAAGCCAAACAATTTGTGTGATTTAAAGAAGCAAATAATAACTGGTGCAAAAAGAACCAACTGAACAGAACAACTCGAACATAATCCATTTATCAGGTTTCTGAGTCAGCTGGTTCTTTTCAAAAGTGTGGTTTTAAAACAGCGGCCACATAATCAAATCAGACTTCATATGCATAATTCCTATCATGTGAAGAACATGCAGACATTAGTTATTATAGAAATTGCATTCAGTGACAATGCAAAACCTTTCAGCATGTGCTGTTTTCTCTCTTAACACAATTCTAATGTCGATTACTTACATTGTAAATATAGTGACTCTTCAAAAAGAAAAGTAGCCTACGTTGGTAACCTACCCATTTACAAGCCAACACATTCAAATGCTACAAGCGTTACCTTATGAGGAGATGTCCATCATTAAAGTCCATGTCCATTAAGGGTGTGAAGAGCCCCATCTTTAAATCTGTAGAGTAAAGACAACATTTATTTAAGAATTAAAATGAATAAACTTCCAGAGGAGTCATGTGACAGATGAATCCTGCACTTCATCAGTGTGGATGGGGAAAAAAGTTGTATTTGTGTATGGTTGGAATAAGTGCTTTGATTGTTTCACCGAGCTGTCATCTGCAGGATTAGTAATTAAAACAGTCTGCACGTGTTGTGATGAAAATGTTCTCATCACGCAAGCATCACGTTGTCGAGGTGTCAGTGCCGATTACCCCGCCTAGTGGAGCGTATGTGGAAATGCACTTCAGGATAATATTTTAGTGCCAAACGACGCACACACGGATAAACGCATTTCTGACTCCCTTCACAGTCGAGTTTTTACCATTCAGCCGAACTCCGGGTCTGACGGTAGCCATTTAGCATAATTTAATCTGATTAGACCAGTAACATCCCGGTCAAAAATGACCGAAGTGTTTTGCTATTTTAAAACATGACTCTTCTCTTACATGCACCCACGGGAAAATGACAATTCGCGATTTTCTAGGTCCACATGGCTACTAGGAAATATATTCTCATTCCGGCGTAATAATCAAGGAACTCTGCTGCCGTACCATGGCTAAATGCTATTTTCAGGCGCTGCGGAAATATAATTTTTTTTAATTAAATGTCTGAGGCAGATGACAAACAGCTCTCTCTTGTGGCTAATAAGTGTTTCAAGCGTTTAACGAAACAAGTTTTAAATGGATATATTATAGCTCGCAAACGACTGGAATTAAACTGGATCCAATGTTGTGTTGGACTCACCAGCAAATTTACAGGTTATTAGTATTCATTTTAATATATTTTAACATCTAAAATGATATCTAATTTAAAGGCTCTCTTGGCACATGGATTAAACCAGATCAGTGTGTTTCAATAAGCTCTAATAAGCTTATATCCTGTGGATATAGTGTGCATTAATACATTAAAACCATACAGGATTTTTTCCCAGTTCCAGGTGAGCTGCTTCCCAGAGTTTCAATTATGTTATTTACAAGTTTTGTATGTGCTATTAGTATGAGTTTGACAGAGAATTAATAAAGTTTTTTGTTACCATCATCGTGATTGATTGTACATTTGATGCAACACTTCAGTACCATGCACGCTGATGTTGGGCTCGGATGCTGTAAAGGGTTTGAAATACTCTTTTTCCTCATCAAGCCAAACCCACATTAGATTATCTGAGGTTCAGAAGATAATTACTTACCTTTTCAAACGTCATAAAAATGCTACTGTTGCTTAAGTTAAATTTTAGTCGCTGCTTTTTAAATGGGTAACATCATTGTGGTGTAGTGGATAAACACATGATGTTTGAGTAACAGTTATATTTATGATGTGGTTCAAATCCCACACTTGTAAAGCCTTTTCATTATCTTATACAAAGCTCTCAATAAAACCACCTCCAAAGCACTACAGACTCAGTGGCCCAGAAGATGAAATGTAGCATTTGGAGACCTGGGTTCAACTTTAAATTGTTGTCATTAAATCAAATGAAGCTCTCTAAATGGATACAACTTTCTAGAAAGCCACAGTTAAACACGTGTCACATGAGGTAAGAGTGTGACTAAATCCTCAGCTGGTGTGGTGGATCAGGATGTAGAGCGTTGCGTTGGGATCATGGGGTCCTGGGTTCAAGCCCCACTATTGCTCACATTAAAGCTCATGTACTGCATTATATCCAA
>JAUMHQ010000051.1:7364732-7376759 GCA_032361165.1 Enteromius paludinosus | reverse complement strand
GTGTTGATAAATAATAAGATGGCAGTACTGACACACAGATATCTCAAATATAATAGGTAGCACACAAATTCTGAATGTCAGATCTCAAATGAGCCATTTTAATCTAGATTTAAAAAAATTAACATATGCCCACCCCTAATATATATATATATATATATATATATATATATATATTAATCATTTAAATTACAAATGATATGTATATGTGTGTGTGTGTGTGTGACCAAACAAACAGTTTTTCTGGTAGATATTATTGTTGTTTACCATCCGCTCCACTAGGGGCGTGAGCGAGCATTACATGAAGCCTAGACCTTTGGATCCTTGGCAACACGACGCTCGATAGAAGTCGCAACTTAAGGCCATGCAAGTACGGATTGTGCAGATGACAGCTCAGTGACAGACGCTTAATGTCACTCAACAGCACATATTTCAGCCCACCCGCAAAAACAACCGACCCACACTTTGATAGAGCGCAGGAACAGACAATGTCACACGACTCGCCTGTAAGTAACTTTACGTTACGCATTAAGCGCGTTGTTTCTCTTGACTAGCACGAATTCTGTGGCTGTAGTTATTTCGGTAACAGTTTGAATTTTTACAATCATTATAGCAAGGTTGCCCTGCCAGCTAATTTCGCGTTATGCGTCCTTTGACAAGCGCGCGTTTTTACCTTTCTCTCTCTCTCTCTCCAGCAATAAAGCTAATACAACACAATAAAGCACAACTAAACAAACACCTACCCTTTCTGCAGCAGAATGGAAGTGAGTGCGGGTCAGCCCGTCGTGTCGGCAGGGAGTGGTGGCTTCACGTGGGTCTGTTGTGCATTCCTCTGCTCGCCGTGTATCTGCATATCCCTCCGCCACAGCTCTCACCTGCGCTCAACACCTGGCGCTCTTCCGGTCACTTCTTCACATTCAGAGGCAATGGCATTTTCTATAAAGGTATATCACATGCTTTGTTTACAAGCTGACTCTCTGCAAAAAGTCTAAATATAGAGGAAACCCACCTTTAAAGTTGTCCAAATGAAGTTCTTTGCAATGCATATTACTAATAATAATTAAGACATATACTCTACAAAATATTATGGAACAAAATATATGATCTTTTCTTAATATCCTAATGATTTTTGGCATATAAGAAAAATGGATCATTTTGACCCATAAAATGCATTGTTGTCTGTTGCTACAAAAATACCCGCGTGCCTTATGACTGTATTTGTGGTTCAGGGTATATATATATATGACATAATAATATGCTGTAATGCTGTTTGTCGATAGAGTCAGTTGGTGTCGTGGGAAGCTCTGATGTCTTGCTGCTGCTTCATGGTTTTCCTACTTCAAGCTACGATTGGTACAAGGTAAGTCTTTAGTGGTGTAAAACTGCATTAACGTTTCAATAAAGCAGCAGTAAACTCTAATGCTGAGGGCTGTGGTGTTCCTTCAACCCCCTTCTGTTGTTTTGAAGATCTGGGATTCTCTGACTCAACGTTTTAACAGAGTCATCGCCCTCGACTTCCTGGGCTTTGGTTTCTCAGACAAACCGGTGAGTCACAGACTACTGTTTTTTAATTGAAAAACAATGTCTTTTTTTATCTGTAATTTTAATATTTACTTCTATCTAACAAAATCCAGCGACCGCACCGGTACTCCATTTTCGAGCAGGCCAGTGTGGTGGAGGCCCTGGTTGCTCATTTGGGTCTGTCAGAGCAGAGGGTCAACATCCTGTCACATGATTACGGAGACACTGTAGCCCTAGAGTTACTGTACAGGTGAGCCCTAAGGATCCTTAAAACGTTCTCAGTATAATTTAGCTTAATGCTCCTGTCAATATGATCCGGGTGGTTCTCACGTGCAGTTAAACACACACAGGAGTGACCATAACAGAAGCGGACACATCACGATAAACAGCCTCTGCCTCTCAAATGGAGGTACATTAGAGTCTCATTCAGTCAAAAAATGTCAAATTAAAGTCTGAATGGAGATTCATAACTTTGTCTGTTTTGTTTTTGGCTTGAAAGGAATATTCCCAGAGACTCATTATCCAAGATTCGTTCAGAAGGTGAGTGTAACACTTCAAACACAAGTTTGTTTTCATTTTTAAATATGAGAAGTGAATATTTCTAATCTCTGGTCACCTACTGTAGGTGCTGAAGGACTACGGTTTCATTTCGCCTGTACTTACCCGCCTAATGAACTTCCAGGTGTTCTCTAGAGGGTGAGTGGATAGTCTGGAATGGGAGTGGTGTTTACTTTTATGCTCTCTAGTTCACAGTTCAAAGGATTTGTTGTACTTTACACATATAATTATAAATCATTTACATAAATCATGCTAGCTGTGACCCAAAAGCCTTCAATTACAAATATGATATATTTATCCTACAGAATAAGGGATGTGTTTGGACCGTACACCCAGCCAACAGAAGCCGAGTTCTGGGACATGTGGACAGGAATTCGCTTTAACGATGGAAATCTGGTCATGGACAGGTGTCCAAATTTCTTCATGAGTTGCACTTGCAATGCTTTGCTTTTAATAATAACCAACTATGGTTTGTTGTTACCGTGTCTTGCCCAGTATCCTGCAGTACATTAACCAGAGGCTGAAACACAGAGAGAGATGGGTCGGGGCTCTAACCACCACTTCAACTCCTTGTAAGTACACACACATTCATACTGTAGTACAAAGTGCTGGAGTGGCCGTCATGCTACAACAATGAGGTGTGTGGATACTTAAAAACTCGGCCATGGGCAGTGCTATTGAGGCTAAGTAGTTTAATCCAATGAAAATCACAGCAGAAGCTGCTTAGAGCGTCTACACCCCGGGCAATAAGCGTTTGAGGTATATATTAAGTAAACTTCTACATCATTGAATGCAGTAGTGTGGTGTACATTATATACGTTATAGTGCAGCAGGACAAACATGTTAACGCTTATATTATAGAACAGGAAGTTTATTTTTTATGCTTTGGAAGATAATTAGTAGGTAAATTACTGTAGTGTGTCTAATGAGGCCCCACAACATCCTTAATATTAGTACTATGCCAATGTTTTACTTTTTTTTATTTTGTAGTGCACATGATTTATGGACCACTAGATCCAGTTAATCCACACCCTGAGTTCATCCAGCTCTACCAGTAAGTACACTAACATTATTAATATCAAATATAAACACATATGTATATGTGTGTGTGTGTATATATATATATATATATATTTTTTTTTTTTTTTTTTAATGTGCATGTTGTTTTTCTTAATCATTGCAAAAAATATAGACATTATTTATGTGAGATGGTGTTGGCCCAGTGGTAAGATACCATGATACAAGACTTTGTTCCTACATGAGAGCCCTGGGTTCAAATCTTGGGTGTTTTTTTTTTATAATATATTTTTATAAATATCTTTTATAATATTTGTTGCATCTTCACTTTTAACACTTTATAGCATTAAGATTCCCCCAAAAAGTCTTCATGCTGGTTGATTTCAATTCCAACACACTGAGATGGGATTTGAACGCAAGCCTCTATTGCAACTTTGTCCTCAACCAACACATTTAAGCCACTGCACCATAGTAGCTGTTGCTGTAAGTGTGGCATTTTGGGATCGTTTGTTGTATGTAATGATAGTGATTTTAAGTCAGTAACAGAATTATTTGAACACTGGTCTCAGAGATAAAACACAATGCTTTATCTCCCGAGCCACTGAAACGGTTTGAGTATTGAGGATCAGTTATGGTTGCATTGTTTTGTTTTCTTGAGCCTTTGAGATTGGAAATTATTGTCTGTTGTTTGAAAAAGGCGCACGGAGAAATAACATTTATCCTGAGTCATAGAGTTTGTGGTAATGTAATTTTTTAAAACTGTTTCTTGAGCATAACGTCAAACGTTAAAAGCACAAGACCCCAAGAATTATAAGTAAAGCTAGTTAAATTCCAACTAATAATATAAACAAAGATTAAACAGCTGTGTCAAAAGAGCAAAGACAAGCATTCGTGGGATATGTGGGAACTAACACTGGAAATATTTTTCTACCCCTTTTCCTCATTTACAGCAAACTGGTGCAGAGATCTACCGTATCAGTTCTAGATGAGCATGTGAGTCATTATCCACAGCTGGAGGATCCCACAGGCTTCTTTAATGCCTACCTCAACTTTATCAACTCATTCTGAGAGAAGTAATGAGTGGAATATCGCCTCAAATTGTTAGAAATGATTGAAATCCACTTATTAACAAACCACAGAGTATGCGAAATGTCAGTCATGTGTTTATATGCATGAAACTGAAAGTATTGCACCAATTACCCAAACAGTCATTAAAACAGAGTTTGCTCAAATACAATGCCATTACTTGTAAATACATCTGTGTTCTCAGCATGAATGCTTTTATTCAAATAAAAAGACCTTTGTATGAATTGTGTCAGGTTTTGTGTAGAAAACAACAACACTAAGACACGTATTGTGCTCTTTTGGACTGTTTTATTTACTGATAAATGAAAAGGTTTATAGTAAAGGACCATTTCCACTAAGCTGTGACACAAGGTCAAAACAGCTCAAGTGCCAGATAAACAATGTTTAGAGCTCTTTTTGGATTTAGAACAGCAAATAAAGAAAGAGGATGCTTTGGATTCATGTGAGTTGGTTGTGAGAAACGTTAGAGTTACTATATAGATACATATAAAAGCACAAAGACACCGATTGATTGGCATGTGATCAGGTCACTCAAACATTACTCATTTAGCCGACAGAAGCCAGGATGACGTCGACCACATTCTCATCTGTGCTCCTGACGGTCACCTGCATAGTGACCCCATCAGCCAGAGCCAGACGTGCCCTCACCAATACATCATGACCTCCCCTAAACACACCTTCATAAAGACAAGATCACAAACCTCGGTCAGGTTAGAAAATTCATATCCAATACACGTTTCAGAAACAAACTTGATGTGATGAAATGAGTACATACCTGCTAGGAAGAGAACATGCGAGTTCTTGTTCTCAGGAACTTTGTCTGAGCGCTCGCAAGGCTGCATGCCCAAGAAGCTGATAATGTTATTTACTGCCTCTGTGAAGACAAACACGATAAACAGACGATCATCTCCCATCCACAAACTCTTCCTGGTGTAATCAAACACCTTTATTTGTTATTCTTATAAAGCCCCCATGGTCTTGGAGAAGAGTTGAATTAGGATAATGAGACATTACGGATTTATCTAGTCATACTTTGAATAGAAGCAATGGTTTAAAATTAAAGAGCTTTGATGTATCTGTTTCTGACAAACAGCTTTTAACTAAGGGCGACTATATTTTTACCTTTAAGCGAACTTACCATCTAATGTTCTGACTGTGGCCAAAGCAAACGTCTCTTCCTTCTCATTGTCATCTCCGATCTCCTCCCATGCTGCACCAAAGTTTGGTTTCAACACCTTCTGTATGTGGTCAGCGACTGTAACCTCTAAATCTTCCAGCTGGGAGGGAGACAAGGCATTGATTGATTAAACTTCCCACTGATAAACTTCCCATTTTTTGTCAGTGTGACCAGACTTTGTAAATTTACATACCACATATTCATCATCATAGCCGTCATCATCCGGCTCTCCCGTGTTAGGATCACAATCCCGAACCAGGTATTTCATTGTACAGCTGAACGTGCAAGACACTAAAACAAAAGTCCAAAGACCAAACTTAACATCTATTTGTAGTTTATATCTGCCCAAGCAATAAAAGTTATCACATCATGTCTGACCTGCTGTGGGGTCATCCTCTGGTAACCGGACCAGGCTGTAGCAGGACCCAGGCTGGCTGTAGGGGAGACTGGGTGCAGGTACGTAATGTAGCACCTCGTACGCCTCCGAAGGCTCCATCTGGACCAGAACCCGCTGCAGCAGCTGGTCGTTCAGCGTGTTGGTGCAGTCAAACTGGAAGATCATGTGATTTGCGAAAGTGTGTTTGATACAGCGCACCACATACTCGGTCTCTGCTTCTGTTAACTGAACCGGCTCGGACGACTTGAACAGCGGACCCAGGCCCTGGAATTCTGGGATGGCTGCAAGTTGCTCTGAGGGAGAAAAACAAGGGTTTTGCTTCTGACATTGGTTTAAAGATGCCACATGCATTGTTTTGCTGATTCACTGGATCTTCCTACCTTGGTAAATGTCTTGGCGCGAAGGTGCAAGCTTTTCAGGTAGTTTGCTTGTTGCCACAGGTGCAATTTCTGCCGTGAAAGAGAAAAATGTGAAGTAAACTTGTGCATTCTGATTAAGCTCTACGATTTACCCCAAAACCAGGTTAAGACACAAGATGATTAGCATTCAAATTAAATGCCTAACAATGGTAGAATGTAAAAACAATGTTTTTATGCTACTATGAAAATATCCTGCAATGGATTATGATTAGAAATGATGTTATTGGCCAGCTGAAGCTCAAGTTCACACCTGTTTTCTGTTCGGTGATGGGTGCGGTGGCCAAGGGAACGGTCTTCATGTCGAATGGTTTCTCAGAGGGCTCCAGTGTGTACTGGTGGAGGGATTTCTCCAGTCCGGGGACAGATACAGACAGACCTGAGAACAAACCATTCAAAAACCCTTGTTCACTCACATCAGCTAAATCAAATCAAATACAGTATCAGATACACTATGCAAACTTTCCACTATCAGCCCACTTTGAATTAAAACCCTCACCATTGAAGATGTAAGCAGCATTCAAGGCCTTCTGCTTCTGCTGAAGGACGTTCATGTAGAATGTGGCTCTGTCTCTCACCTCATCATCACTGTCCATCATACACCTGTCAGAAACATAGTATATTAGCACCTTAAAACATTTCTCTCATGAAAGTGCAATAAGCAACATTATTATGACAATATGCAAACATTATGGTATGGTACTGTTTATATCTAGTGGTTTAAAAAAAATGCAAAAAGTTAACTTTTTTTTAAGCTTTGCATAATTGTATTTTAATCCATACATATTTTATATTCATATACATACATATTATACATATATATATATATATATTTTTGGTAATGTGCATGTACAGAGAGACTATTTTTAGTTTTGTACATTTTTATTTGAACATTCACATTAATTTCCAAACACATTTCTTTGTTCATTTCCTGACTCTAATAATCAGATTACTGTTATAATTACCTACCCCAAACCCATACACACACACATACACACTTCATGCTGTTAAAAGCCTACCTCTGCATCAGGACCAAGACGCTTGGCAGCAGGTCATCGTTTTGAGCTCCAAACTTGGCCAGCGCACTTACAGCAGCTTTGAAGAAAAACGTGAGAGGAGAGTCAGAGCAGAAGAATGCTTAAATGTCCTAAAGCTACTCAGATTAGTTTCTGAAATCATATTAAATGCACATTACAGCCCTGATTAAATTACTACTACTTTTAGTTCATTATTGGGACATGTGTGTCATTAAAAAAAAAAAAGTGTACTACTGTATTGCAAACACAAGCTTCCTGAAATCTGAAAACCTTAAGATTGCATGAGCAGGTCTTAAAGCTGATTGCAAGGAGGTTACCACATAGGTCAAAGGTCATGCGAGATTACTCACCTGCCCGCACCGCCTCGCTCTCCAACACCACACGGTTGAAGATGAAACGGATGTATTTGGAGGGGGTGGGGGTACGTGGGCCCTCTTTCCCCAGCAGGTGGAGGATCTTGGTGGCCAGTACGGTGTGCTCGCAATCCTCAATAAACTCACACAGATGGGCCAAACCTGTTTCCTTACTCTCTGGGTTTTCTTCTATGATACTGATGATGCAATCCACAATGGCTCTCTTGTACTCAAAGCCACCCTACAAAAGGAAATAAACTTGAACTTGTCTAATAGAAAAAGTGGTAACACTTGTTACCTATCTTTTGCCTCAAAACATTCTTAACTTGTTGCTTATTAATAGCAATTGTTAACAGGTACCTGTTAGGTTTAGGATGTAGAATAAAGTCATGTATAATACAGCATTAATATGTGCTTAATTAGCATTAATACATGGCTACTATTCTAGTTTTAATTCTATGATAATAAGCAAATAATATGTGTTACCGTAAGAAAAAAAAAAATCTATTTTAATTGATTAATGTCGTTGAATGAACTTACATCATCTCTCAACATGTTTGAAAGGAAGTTCATCATCACACTGTGCTTTCTGGGATACTTCTGGCACAGAGCACTGATGGCCTGGACCACAACCACCTGGAAAACAAACACATTATTTGGTTATAAAAACACATTGTTTACAGGAAGGTTATTGCAGGTAAAACTAATCTAAATCCTGAAACATGCATCTGTGTCATCTAATGTTGTTGGATCATGTTGTCACCTTGAACTCGTCTGAGATCTCAGAGACGAAAGAGGAGATCTGCTTCATGAGGCGGTCCACGCTGCTCTCGCTGCCTGTTTTCAGCAGGGTGGTGATGGCCAGGGTGGCGATGCTGCGGTTGGAGTCTGTGATCAGGTTCTCCAGGTCTAGGTTGCATGCGGTCACCGCTGACGGGTGCTTCATTGCCACCTGTGTGAAGAAGGGAATTGTAGTTTGTTTTCGGTCATTTCACCCCTTCAAGATTTTAATGTTTCATCCCTTTTAGAATGTAGTATTTGCACTATTTGATGAACTAAAAACGTGTTATTGGTGTCTCCGTGTGTCAGCTGATGATACTGCTGGTAACAAATGAAGTCCTATTCATACCAACCTTATTAAGGGTCCGTACGGCTGCATAACGCAAGGCTGCCTTGGGAGAGCTGCAAAACAGCTGGAGAACTATGGAAAGAGAAAGAAAGGCAAAATTAATTTGAACATCTAGTGGACTCTGATGCTGATAAGAGAGCAAAGAATAAAAACGAACCAGACACAGCAGGAGCCAGCTCACGGGCGGTACAATTGGGCATGTGGACGATGGCGGAGGCTGCTTCATAAACCACCATCTCATGTTTATTCCTCAAGCAGCTCTCAATGAAGTCAAACAGCGGGCTATCGTGCCTGTTAAACCACATGTAAGCCGACTAGGTAAGCTTACATCATAAGCAACTGCATAACTGATGTCCAACACGCTTACCCTCCATCTGTCTCCTCCAGCAGTTTACTGGCAATACGAATCATCATGCAATAAGCGAATGGAGACTTGAGGCCAGATTTGGTGAATTTGTTAAGCATCTTGGTCACGGCAAGACGGTCATTCTTCCTCAGGTGGTACAGAAGACCCAGAGCATGGTACTGTGGAGAAAAATCCCATTTTATTAGGGCTGGACAGACCCTCAACTCATAAGACAATGGATGCAGACATCTCACTGACCTGGACCATGATGTTATCACTTGAAGCTGCCTCCTGAGCTTCGTTGACCCAGCGTTTCACCACATCAAAGCTCATCTTCACCATGTGCTGAAGAATAAATACACAAACACAGCTACATAATCCAGAACCATAATGATAAGAATGGAATGGAACCGTTTAATAAACAGAGATGTATCTATATTACTAAAACAACACTAGGTTGTGATCTTACCAGAGACGAGACCAGGGCAGAGCTGGAGACGCTGGGCACTTTGTCCACAATGGCCTGTTTCATGTATCGTTCAATCGCCTGCAGCATGGTGGTCTGACGGACGAGATGGAAGAAGCACAGTTGGAAGGATCATTTATATCAGTCTATATATAGTTTGTCTGTCATCTCTATTATGTCTCCTATACACAGAGATAAATAAGTTTGCAAACAGCCGAGACTCACATCAGTGATCCTGCAGAGAGCTCTGATTGCCGGTCCTCTGTAAACATCCTCTTTACCAGTCATGTCCTTTGTCAAGCTGAGACACAAACAAAACATTAATGAGCGTTCTTCGTAAGGTAATATCGGCGGCGTGTGCAACGATTTCCATTCCTCATCAAACAATGTGTTTTTAGACTTTACATATTAGAAAAAAAAAAGATATATTGTAAACATCTCAACAAATAAAAACAATATGTCAACTGCTCACCTGCTTGTTACAATGATCACATCCTCTGAGATGTTGGCCATCTCCTTAATTGTCAGGTAGCACATTCTTCTCAGGGTTTGCTAAAATGAGAAATTATTATACATAAATACAGCGTATTCTGAATATGAATTCAAAACTTCAGCTAACAGAACATATTATTTGCATTAATTTATCCATTGTCAAATCAATAACTCAAATAGTAAGGAGTGATATGTATCTTTTGTTAATTACAACTTTAGTTTCTATTAATATTTTAAAATAGCTTTGATTTGTACATCTCTTTGTATATTTCATCCATTTTATTTTCATTTTCAGTCATTTTTTTTATTTGTTGTCGCCTTTTTTAATTTTAGTAATTTTCTTTTTTAGTAGTTTTTAACTTTAAAAATTACAATATTCTTTGGCAAATTTTATGTGAAAACTGGGTATAATTTTGTTGCCGCCATTAATTTGATTAAATAACCCAATCAGCAATATGCATCCATTGGCCATACCATCTCTAGATATAAGTTTTATCATAAACAAACAGTTAATGGTTAAGTTAATGTTAAGTTTCTTACATCATTAGACTGGAACAGTCTTGTCATGGCAAAGAAAGCTTCTGTGGCCTCTGTGGTTCCAAAGTGCTCACCCTGAATAATAAAGGAGGTTAACAATGATGAATCAGTCCATAGAAAGCACAAAAGAAAAACTGTAGTAGAAAACTGCTGGCTAAATAACAGCATAATGCACCTGGTTGAGCAGGTAGATGATCTTTGTGAGGATATGCAGACATCTTCTCGGATTGATGGGCGTCTCGTTGAAAATGCGAGCCTTTGAAAGAAACATGTAATGTAATATACGGTACAGAGCTCTATCTGATTTTGAGACTGAAATGCATCAAACTCACCTCCTGTAGTACAGCACTTTTCTCCAAGTGCTGAAAGGGGTTTGAACCGCTTCCTAAACACATCAAAACGAAGCTGTCAGTGATCTAAAGCTATGTGTCTTTATTCAGAAACAATATGTAAAATCATATCTTGTCATTTCTTCAAGAAAAGTGTTCATAAAATAAGTTATAACAGGACAAATCGCATCTTAACGTGACTCTTTGTCTGAGTTCACTTCAAAATAGCAATATTAGTCACATATATGAATCGTAAACCCTTAATGCAAAGTAAACTAAAACCAAAGAGTCAGATATTCCCAATCTGAAGCGTCGGAAGATGATAGGTGAACAGCTGAAGTTATGAGAGGAGAGAATAGCATCACGTAACGTTAGCCACTTTGCAGTCATTTTACTCATATTTAATAAACCTCAATTAAAAATGGCCTTTGAATGTCTAAAATACAAAGCTTATCGAGAATGTCCACGGAGCAAATATAGGATTTTCATTGTTTACTTTTCGATTGTACACCAATAAAGGGAACGGCTAGCATATTAGCTTTATAATTAAAGACTAAATAAACACTATTAGCAGGATACTGCAAAATCATAAAACTACAGCTGGTTAAACCGCCACTTTTAGACAGAATTAAGTATAAAACTGGAACATGCACATTCAATTTAAGTGTTAAATAAGTTATATTTCCAACTACAGATGTTGTGCCGTGGCCTGCAGACGCTCTTCCGTAGCAAAACAGCCTAACGTTACATCATTTGGGCCACTGTAATAAGCTGTCATTTATACAATATCGCTTCGATAACGTGTCTGCATGCATTTAATATTCATCTTACCGGACTCCTCGTCCTTCTTGTCAAATTTCTTGATCATTTTGCGGAATGTTTGAGAGCAGTAAACGAGATGATCAGACTCCTTTCCTCCACGTCAACTAGGGTGACGTATGTTGTGAGCTGGCGGAGGTGAACATGGCGCGCACCGGGATCGTGCTTCAAATTAAAAGTCTGGGCTTAATAGTCGGAAGGACAGCAAATGTTTTTGGTTTTTTTCCTGGGTTCCATACGAAAAAAAGTAAGTTAAATATATATATATATATATGTGTGTGTGTGTGTGTGTGTGTGTGTGTGTGCACCTGGTATTTATCACCTTATGGGGACCAATTGTCCCCACAAAG
>JAUMHQ010000051.1:7352147-7364328 GCA_032361165.1 Enteromius paludinosus | reverse complement strand
GAAACACCATTACGCCTATGGAATGTCCCCATAAAACATGTAAACCCAACATGTGTGTGTGTGTGTGTGTGTGTGTGTGTAAATTAAACGTAAATACTTAAAACTATAGGCTATATATGTGTGTATATACATTTAATTTACAATATTTAAATTCTATTACATTTTGGAGTCTCTACTAATGAGCTGAGGATTTGATTCAAGGGGTGTTTTATTAAGGAGACGTGATTAAGGAGACGTTTATGAAATTTTGTTCAGTCTTCACCAAAATGTAGCCTAAATTCTAAATAAAATAAAAATATTTATTAATATATAAAATATGTATTATTCATAACTCTCAGCTAACAGTATAAACAACGGTAGACTTCTGTAGGCTATAATTATTGAACTGAGTTGTATGTAGTCTAGAATGTCTGTAAACCCAAATGCTCAAAATAATTAAATTGATTGAGTAGCATAAACTTAATTTTCTAAAACAGTTGTACTAAGTCAAATAGTTTGGGTTTGCATGACTTTTGTTTTATAATTTTTGAGTGAATTAAACATTATATTTGATTAAATCAAACAACTTGATCATTAAATAAGTGCCACTTAGGAGTAAAAATTTACTTTAGGCTACTTAATTTTTTGTTGTTTCAACATGCTGTCTGCGTATGATATCAGTAACCGTTGTGTGTGGTGAAGCAATTGTTTTGTCATTTTACTTAAATTATGAAATAAATTAAATAAAGTGAGAGGAGTCATGTGTTATAGATTCTCATGTCTCTTAAAATGCGTTATAAAACGAAAATCAACCTCGAAATAATTACCTTCAAATGGAAGCTTTGTTTACATTTGCATTTATTTATTTATTAAACGATAAAATAATTATTTTCAGTACAAAAATATTCAACTGTCGGTTTTATCAACCCAGATTTCTAAGAAATTTACAGATCTGTAACCATCAAGTCATGTAGCCTGTATCTTTTTTAAGCCTAGCGGTCTGTTTTATACTAATCAGGTCAACTTTCATCTGAGATGAACAGACAGACTGTATTAATGAAAAGGTTAATGTTAAAAATATGTCGTGGGCTACTTCACCCCGAGACATACTCCAATCATCATGTCTTTAACGCTTGAGTTTAGAAAGGAACCAAACAATTCTGTTTACAATTGCAATGGGGCTCACTAGTTAATGAGCCAATTTTAAATCACTTCATGTTAAACAGCATTCAATTTGACAAACGTGATACGACCAAACAAGTATGCGTTTAGTGGGTAATAAATCAACACCCAGATATCACCTGTTAATACGTTCCATCAATTTCCAGCATTGCTTGTTATGCAAACTTTTATTACATTATTAAATTAGAGATAACATGCCTCAGTTGGTGACAAAAAAAATATATTTGTTAAAGTCAAATTAGTGAAATAAGTTCATTTTCTCTTTCCAATCTGCGCCAGCAAGCGCGCGTTGTCGTCCGCCTTTGCGCGCAGGTTCTTGGCTTTGGCAATGTTGAAGAGGATGTTCATAATGTTGGTGGGGACGTCGAGGGAAAGAGTGACCTGGCTGCGTCGGTCGCTCTTCGCACTGTTACGGTACAGTTTACTCCTGAGCTGCGTCTGGCTCAAGTATCTGTATTTGGACGCGGGTATTGTCCTCCTTTCGCGCGGCTCCTCGGAGGAAAGCGAGTGCGCCGATTTGTACAGGAGGTTTAGACTGTCCAGCAGGGAATTTGCTGGTTGCACGTTATCATTCGCCTCGGAGAACACTTGATCGTTGCAAAGAAAGTTGGACACGGGGTCGTACGTTGGTAAGCAGAGGCTGGAAACCGGTGCGCAAAGAAGTGCCAGAGCGAGGAGGGTCCGCGCGAGCCACATCGTTTTGCCCTGTTGAACGGAGGCGCATGAGAATACACAAGGCAAGTAGGCTACTTTAAGAAGGCTTTTAGAAGAAACATTTTCTGCGTAATAAACTTTATTTAAAAAGTTTGTATAAAAACTGTCCTATGCACATATAATATAAAGTAAATGTTCAACTAAAAGTTAAAATTGTAATTTATTACCAACTCTCATGTTGTTCCAAATCTCTACTAAGTTTTCTTTTCTGCAACACAAAATGTGCCTGTCGCAATTTAATTTGTATAGCCTAAAATGCAATGGGGAAAGAAGCTATCATCCTCTAATAGCCTTCTCTTGTGTTCCATAAAGTCACAAATTTGGAACAACCTCTGGGTAAATTGCAGTTTTTCCACTAAACTATTCCCGTCAATCTAATGCAAAAGTACCTTACCTGCACTGCTTGAATTAGGAGAGTCTTCTGAAGCGAAGCACTGATAGGTCAAGCAGAACTTTTGGATCTTGAGCCCAAAGTGTTATTAAAAAGGTAGGCAAGTCAACAACTCAGTCTCAACTTAATGGCGCATTGAATCATAAGAGTGATTTAGTGGGTTTGATATCTCCCTGGCTGCTCATAATATCCGCTTGGACTGTTTGCCTATTGGATGTGCATTCATTTAGCATAAGCCCAATTACGCTGCAGTCGTACGCCAGCAATAACGTCATTTATTGGGTTCCTCCCAGTAAAATAAGGCGGTGATTGATGCGCTCGTGCAGCTAAGACGCGTTTACCGTCACCATATAGCCTAAGCTTAATATGTGAAGCCAGCCTGTTATTATAAGAAAAAAAAAAGTTTGATCATCGGATTATGTCCATTATATTTTATATTTATATGTACACACAAATGCATATAGGCTACATTATTTATCTGAGTTGTAATTTTTTTGTCGTATTATTGTAGCTGTAGATTACCTAACTCGATCTCATGAGAAAACTTAACTTTGCGCAGTTTTCGTGTGAAAAAGATTTTTCGTTAAGCTCTACCCAACACTCAGTGTGGCATAAGTAAAGCAGATTGTAGTCATGCGACAATTCATGAATGGGCTTTGTGAACGTGCACTGTAAAATGCAAGGCCAATGTGTCCAATACAATTGCTAAAATAAATATATTTGTTAAAAAATGGTTTACAATTTGGCAGGGAGGTTGAGAATTTACAGATTCACCCAAAGCCATTCAGTACCATGGACAGCGCAGCACTTTATTTACTTTGCATCTGTAGGGTCTGTTTTATTGTTTTCTCAGTTTTCAGGGTCAATGACCATATCTAATGTTTGTGTCCCATTTTAGACCTCCCTGTGAGTTAATTGCTCTGCAGTTCATGCTTGAAGCACAATCAAGCTTATAAGTTTAATGAGTTTTCTTCCCACTTTCCTTTAATGATTGATTGCTTTGCTATTACGGGCTCAGAAGTTCGGAGACTTCATTAACGATCACCTTTATACATTGTAAACATTGTGCATCGGGCTGGACGATAACATATTTATTCCACCTGACGTTAAAGGAAGCTCATTAAACCTTTAAAACTACAGGCTGCATTTTAAAGTAGGTGCAAAGAGCATCTGTTCTCTGTAGTGTACACAATGAAGTTCACTCAGGGATCCCCTTAGACACAGTGTAAAGGGCGTCCTGCCTTCTAACTTGTACCACAGTCTCGAAAATTGGACTACGGCCTGTTACACGGGCCCCCTGCTGCTGGGACATATGTAAAGAGCGAGAAACCTCAGGATGCAACAGGGAGCAGCTTGGTTGGGGGATTATATAAGACAGAACAGAGTGAATGTCAAAGCCGTTAAGACTGGAAGATATGGAGGGATAAAAATAATGAGGAAGGAAATGCAAACATTCACAATCGTGCACAAATAAGCCACCCACAAATGCAGCTAGTCTATTTGCTTCAAATACACACACACACCTTCTCCGCCTGCCCCCAGGAGACACCGTCCAGACACGACTCGACAAACATTTTTGAAGAAAAGCCAATATGGCGGCATTTAAACACACCACAGGGCCAAGCTCAGAGGACACGGTCCAAAATCAGAGGTCACGATGCGAAAATGTTCTCACGCACACACCCACCACCAACCCACAGGGAGCGATATAGCTCATTCAAAAATATATTCATTTCATTGTTTTAATTGTCTCACAAAAAAGTACGTTTCACAAACACAACCATTAGTGCAAAATGATGGACAGGTTATAAACACATATTCGGTTATATTAATAGTGCATTTACTCTTAGAATCATAATCTTGATTTATAAGCATCAAACTTTTTTTTTTTTTTTAAATAAAAACATGGCATATTTATAAGAAAGAACTACAACAGTGCAACAATGTGTGGCGCTGTTGAAGTAAAACGCACACATGATGTAGCATAAGAACCATACAGAACTAAACTAATATACATATGGGATGGCAATGCATAAAAATAGAAAAAAAGCACATTTCTTCTCCTCAGGATCCAAAATCTGTAAACAGATAAGAAAATGTCATTAATTTAGATAAAAAAAATGTCTTTAGCATCTTTTGAACAATCACTTTATTTATATTGGAACATAAAGTCTGAATTCTGATTGGCTCTTTACCTCTCCTCCCCAGAACACATTGACTCTCACAGCCCTTTTTGGAGCTGAAACGGTTCCTATTTCCTCCACAACCACCATACACAAAGGGACGGCATTCTCCTGAGGCGGCGTAGTAGTACCAGAGCAGGACGTATTCAGTGCAGTGGCCCTCAGACATGGGTTCAAGACACAGATCAGTGGCTAGGTCTGCATTTAATGAAGGCAGCTTTAATGAATAGGTTTCATGGGAGGGGAAATGCATTCAAACTCATGTCCAAATGAAATGAATGTTTCAAAAATTAATTAAAGCAATAAAATAATGAATAACTCAAATTATAATAACATTACCTAACAATGGTTCCACTTTTTAATCAAAATTTATCTTGAACTTCACTGTCAGTCAAACGTTCTGTTATCTCTTTTCCTCTTTCTCACACACATGCACTTGTATACACGCAAGCTTACACACTCGCGGAGCGATGATTTGAACATTATTTTTTATCAGTGGATTAATTCTGCTCTTATCTGTCTGTTTCCATTCTTTGTGTCTCATATTATACTATGGATGTGACAGAAATAGAATGTGAAAAAAAAAAAAAAAAAAGAAGTGCATACAATAATCTTGGCCATGTCTAATGCGTTGCGCTTTTGGTGCCAGGACCATTACTGTGGACTACTTTCCCGGACATAAAACCAAAATTCCCATTGCAAACCACTTTTATTCAAGGACCAGGTTTAATTGGTGCAAAAAATCGGACTGCATGGCTTATGTGATTGGTTTGTGTTGCTGCATTAACATGTTAAAAGCACTTGGAGCAGCAGTCAGCAGAGGACGATGTTCTCCTCTTTTACTCCACACATACCTGAGTGGAGTTTGAGTGCACGTCTCTTTTCTCTCTGCTCTCCAACTCCCTCAGTACTGGCTCCTGAGTGCGACAGAAAAGCTTATATTATATCCAGATGTTTTATTTAAAGGAATAATTCACCCAAACTTGCTAGAAACGTACTCATCCTTAAGTTATCTAACATGTAGATGAGTTAGCTCAAGTTTGGCAAATTTTGCATTACGTCACTTGCTCACCAATGGATCCTCTGCAGTGAATGGGTGCCGTCAGAATAAGAGTCATACAGCTGATAAAACATCACAGCAAATCCGCAATTAATCAACACAACGCCCATTATTCATGATAACACTTCTATTCTACGTTGTCTTCTCACATCAAAATCTACTGACATATTTGTTTTTTAATGTTTTGGAGTTGATAAATGGTGCTTGGTTTCCAAAATATTATGGACAGAGGTCTCATATTTTAGCCAGTATAAGAAATGCATGCATTTTTTCACTTCACAAGACATTAATACATATACTGTAGTCGTGTGGATTACTTGTGAATTATTGTGATGTATTTATCAGCTGTTTGGACTCTCATTCTGATGGCACCCATTCATTGCAGAGGATCCATTGGTGAGCAAGTGATACATATTTTCTTTAGAAGATATAAAGTCTTCTTATTATCTTTATTTTTAGGGTGATCTTTTCCTTTAACACCAAGTACAAGATCATTGCACAAACATAATCACATTTTTGTGTTACAAGATAACATTTAGAAGTAATCCGGATGGGGTTTATTTAATAATTATGGTATATTTTTTCTGATATTACATGACTTTCACTGAATAAATTAAATAAATGGACATTAAGTCCTGATTTTAGTTGACAAGATTTTATTAAATGAGGAGATAACATCTGATTAATCTTTGCAGATCTCCACACAAACACACTAGTTGCATTATGTCCTAAATTAATTATTGTTTTGGAATGAATTGGTTAAATTAATGATTGAGTGACTCTGCCAGTTGTCACCACATTTGGCATAACAATGCATCATCGAGGAATAGCCTCTGAAAATCCTCACAAACTGACAGTCTGCACCATGCAAACACAGACAGATAAATGAAATGGAGTCTCGAAATAATTGCTGTATAATAAAGATCAATTGTTTGTGTAATAACAGGAACATTATCAGTCATCAGAGTATTTGAACATCCTTTAGTCTTTTTCCTTTATTCATTGTATGACGCACTTAATTAATGATGAGAACCAGTGTTGCTAGGATGAAAAGTCTATTCATTAATTTTGTTTCACCCATCAGAAGTGATCATCATATATTAATGTAGTCAACCAGATTAACCTGCATTTGGTACTTATTTTGATGTTCATATGGTTGGTACCAAAAACCCCCCAAAAAGTGTGACTCAGTTGCTTAAAATAACACGGAGAAGTAGACCATGCAGAACCTTTGCGTATGACTTTTGCGTATGATTTCCTGTTTTCCATCAAAGGGAGAAAAATTGAATGGTGTATATGGATGACTGAGCTCATGCATAAAGATGCCAGATCAGGACTAATGTTCATAACACACAGCAGAAGTCTGAACATAAAACAGATTATATAAAACTATAGTTTCCCCATCCAAACACTTCCATGCCCCCGGGGAGGCAAACTAGAGGGATGATATCATAAGAGAGAAACCATGCTATAACATATTGCTTCAAAGCAGGAATATACCTACTTGTAACGTTGCCATATGCTAACGTTGGCTCAGACTCTGAAACAGCAGGATGAACTGTAGTGGTCTCGTCCTCTGACTCTTCATCCCACACTTTGGGGTGGGTGAGCAAGAACGGAGTAGCAGAATCTGTTCTTCTCTCTTCCCTTAGGATACTCCCATCATCTGGATCATGGGTGTTCACCATCAGGAGTATTTCCTTTTCTTTAGTTAGAAATACAACCATGCTTAAAGCAAATGTCAGTAGGCTAACATCATTAAGTCATTTAATTTCATTTAAATAGACAGTAATATAATTATTTGGTTTTGCTTTAAAATAAGATAAGTCATTACTTCAATAAAATGATAAGAACAATCCCATTTTTTGTCAATTTTAGTTTTCGTATTCATGAATGACTTCCGAACATGGAGTTCTTCACAGTTTTTCTTTGGTAAGCGAGACCATACAAACACAACAGATGGTGGAACCCATGGGGTCCTGAGGCCTCCACAACAGGAGCCTCCAAACACATATACTGAGAGACACAAACTCACACAAATACACAAATACACCCACGTACACATGTTAATGAAGCGCTGTTATTCAGTCATAATTTCACTTCAATGGACCGCAGTACAGTTCACAAGTGAATAGTTCTTTATGAAGGTAGAAGCCATTTTTAATTGAACATGAACATTCAGTGGGCTGTATTATTGTATATATCGGCATTGTTCCCAGTAGAGATATCCAAAAATTCTCAAATCAAGGTACATTAACTTCAGAAGCACTTTAAAGTATCAAAATGAAGTTTATTCGGTCACACATTTTTTTAAGGTTCAACTCTCAATAGTAACAAACGATTAACTATGACTTTCCCTCAACAAACTCCTAATTTGCTGCGTATTAATAGTAAGGTAGTTGTTAAGATTATATATTGGTAGGGTTAGAGATGTAGAATATGGTCATGCTTAGTAAGGACCCAAATAAACAGCCAATATGTTAAGCAACTAGTTAGAATAGGTTCCTATACTAAAGTATTACCATTTATTTCTAATAACATTCTCACTGACAGATATCTTTCTTGTTATAGGAATTGACTTTTTTAGCAGAAAACAAAAAATAATAATTTTACTTCTGAAGCACGTGTCACTTAATTTAAGTATTTTGAGATATTTGAACAGGATCCTCATCTTTTGTTTGGTTTCCATTGGCAGTACATTCAAGATGAACTACTTGCTAAGGTCAACTGTGTGGTTAATATGTGCATACACACAAACTCACCACACTTCTCAACCACCTCCTTTGTCACAAGATCCTTCACTTCCTCCACCTGAATAAATGGCACAATTATGACAGTAATTATCAAAGCATCTAATCATCTGTAATCCATAAGGATAAACATGTAATAGAATGAGGCATTGTCAACATACACTGAGTCCTGGCTCCCCTTTTTCTCCTTTCATGCCCGAGTTTCCCAATCCCCCCTGCGTAGAGGACATGTATAACTTTAGACTGAGCACGTATGTCAATCATTTAAGTGCTGAATGAGTGGAGGATACAGTTTTTGTGTGTAGATGCCTTATTACATCCAGGCCTCTGAGGCCAGGTATTCCAGGGGGTCCCCGTTGACAGGCCTTCCCTCTGCCTCTCCTTCCCTTCTCTCCCTGGGGTAGTTAAAACAATCAAATCAAAGGAGCTGAACATCACCACAAAGCAATAAGCTTGGAACAATCAGCTTTGAGCTTGAGGCTAGACGTAATCAAATCAGTGGTATACTTTCTTTTCAACTGAATTAAAAATAAGTAAAACAATATATTGGCTGTTTTCGTTCAGAAAAGCACCAGAGCGATACTGTACAATGTTTAATTCAGAAACTGTACTCACAGAAGACGCTTGTCTGCTGATTCTGTGCTGAAGTACAGCTCACCTTTACTAAAGAGACTCTGTGAGTGCAGCTTGCTGAACCCCCTCCACTCCTATCAACATCAAGAGATGCCTAATTGTGGCTAAAGGCGGCCTTAGCGCAGTGTTTAGTTTGATAGCTCAAATCTTCATCCCAGCAGAAATAGCTCCTACCCCCCCGTCTCTCTATCTCTCTCTCATCCTGTCTTTCTTGGGGTTAATTAGGGCCTTGTCCTCCTCCACGGTTCCTCCACATGAGATTGAGTGAGATATGAAGATGGCCCTAATTACACTGGCTTGACTATTTATCCTTCTATGTGTGAGGTCTGATGAATCACACAGACACAGACATACAGTAATCATTTCATTTCAGTGTAGGCAGGTGCGTTGTACCTTTAGTCCCACTTCACCTTTAGGTCCAACCGGACCAGGCCGACCCGAAACCCCATTAGTTCCTGGTACACCAGTAGATCCCTTAAACCCAGGGAAACCTGGGAAACCAGTCACACCCTACAGATGAATGGGTTAAATAAATAATTTATTATTAACTAATATATTTCACAGGGAAATGATTATTTAGAACAACAGTTCATCCAAAAATGAACATTTTGCAATCATGCCCTCATCCACATAGAATCACATGATGATGCATGGTTTTCTAATGTCTATTGTGACATGATAACAGTGTTATTAATACACTATTTATTAATATATATTATTAATAATTTTGTTCTAATTTGAATTCTAGTTGCAGAATCTCTTGCATTTATAATCTTTTGTTATTATTATTTCACACGTTTTTATTGCAGGTTTTGTCAGTTAGTAATTTTTTCAGCTAAAAAATATATACAGTTTCATTTGAATTCAGTTTATTTTTTGTTGATTAAAAAAAAATTAATCAACACTGGCCTTGTCATTTTTACCTTCTCTCCTTTCTGTCCAGGAGCTCCATCAACACCATTCAGACCACTATCACCTTTTTCTCCCTAAACATTAATAACAACAATTAATCTTATACCTAAACTTGAAACGATGATGATGTGGTTATCAGTATCTGTTTGTGTAGTGACTCACCTTTCGTCCCGGGAGACCGTTTAGTCCTGGAATACCAGGCCTGCCAGGGTCCCCAGAATCACCCTTGTGTTTTACAGTCAGAAGAAATTTTTTTAGTGGTTTATTTAATCCAGTTTTCAATTTAAGATGAATGGATCAAAAATACCTGTTCTCCATCCAGTCCTGGACTTCCTATTCGACCAGGGAAACCTCTGAAGCCCTACAAGGGAATAAGTATTGTGCTTCAATGGTTACAGACAGGTGAGCACATAAAAACTAAAAACAAGCTAGACATTTGATACCTTCTCTCCTTTGATTCCTGTATCTCCAGGTAAACCGGGGTCTCCTTTCTCACCCTAAACACACAAACCAATGAGTCTATGTCCATGAACGAAGTGTGTTACTTAAAAAAACAGCTTACAGGAAAGCCTACTTAATTATTGACTCATTCATCTAAATTATATATTTAGTAAGAAAGGTTAAGGAACGGTGTTCTCCCTCTCAGGCACCCCTGTTGAGCAGAGAAAATTCTTATCAATTAATATTTAATTTAGATGCTTCACCTGATCTCCCTTTCGGCCCTGCAGGCCCATGTCTCCCTTATCACCTTTCTCACCATCCAATCCATGTTCTCCATTACGACCCTGTAAAAAATCTCAGCCAATCAGTGGTATTTAACCAAACGTATAGAAGCAAAAACATTTGTTATGAAACTATCACAACAACTATAGGAAATAATAGGCTACCTTTTCCCCATTGGCACCTGGCTCTCCTGGATCTCCCTGAGAAAATATTTGCACCTTATATCCCAAAATGCACTTTCCACAGAAAACATTCAACGTATAACATGCAATATAAAACAACATAATCAATACTAAAAAAAATTGAGTTTCAAGCAATATAGTGCATAATCTACAAAGAAATGCTAATTTTGACCTTTTGTCCTACTGGACCACGTACACCGAAAGGCCCCATGCCTCCTTTAGTACCAGCCTCTCCCTTCAGCCCCTGAAATTTCATGAAATTCATTGTTTGTGATCCAAGAACATGTATCTCGTGTATAATTCGCTCAGAAAAGTGTATAAAATACCTTTGCACCAGGTGGACCATCTTCACCCTTCTCTCCTTTATCTCCATCAAACCCTGGAAGCCCACGTTCACCCTGCCGTGTGTAAAATTCAGACACACACACATATGCCATTTATACTTAAAAACAGCTAAATACTCAATTAGCTCACAAGTAGTGGTGAGTTTGCACAGTATGGCTTTGTAGGAAACATAGTAAAAATGAAAGATACAAAACTATCTCACTGTCTCTCCTTTTAGGCCCTTATATCCTCTGGGTCCTGGCATGGAAAGAGGACTACCCTACAAAACCAGGAAACCAAATGGTATGGTGAAAGAATCAAAATCAATAGTAAGCAGGTATTCGATCTGTCCTTACCTTGTCTCCTCTGTGACCAGGCACACCTTTGTCACCCTGTCAGTCAAAAAGTTTTGTCTTTAATACATTTTTCTTAGATTTATTCTGAACAATTTCGATAAGTCAAATTGGCTGTTAAAGGTTTCAATGCTATGAAATGTTCATTTTACTTTACATGTAAATCGCTCGTCCAGTGCTGAAGAAAATAAGAAACGCAGACTGTGACGTTGGTGCAAGTCAAAATAAAGTTTGTGCGTCAAAATAAAGTGCAGTTTCAGCCATCGAAAGATTGGCTTTAGCAGTGAAAGACTTGACGAGAAGCCTCTGGCAAGTCAATACAGAGAGAAGAGATCTTTGTAAGCACAGCAGTGCTGTCAAAGCTGCCTATATAAGTCTTTGAGCTACAGAAAATGACCCTGGCAGAGTTGGCTTGGCTATAAATATTTAAAGCTGTTCTACCTTCTGAACTTGTTTCAGATTTTGAACTGAGATGGGTTATAAATAGACACTCACCTTTTCTCCTTTCATACCTGTCATGCCTTTAGGACCCTTAATTAAAGAGAAAGGTCAAAAAATACTGATCACTGCATGAATGCATGAAAGCTTTTTTAATCCATTTACATTTAGACTTTATTCAAAGTATCCTAAAACGTGAAGAAAAAAAGTTGAGCTAAGAAAAATTAAATAATTAAAAATGTTAATAATTAAAGAGAACAAATTAAACCAGCAAGACAAATGAATAAAATAAAATAAAATAAAATAAAATAAAATAAAATAAAATAAAATAAAATAAAATAAAATAAAATAAAATAA
>JAUMHQ010000051.1:7326894-7351877 GCA_032361165.1 Enteromius paludinosus | reverse complement strand
ATTAAATTAAATTAAATTAAATTAAATTAAATTAAATTAAATTAAATTAAATTAAAGTGTCTGTTCATGAGATGGAATTAACCTTGACTTACCATGAGACCTGGAGTCCCATTGGCACCGACAGTGCCTTTGGCTCCCTTGTAATGTTGTAAAAGAGTTGTTAAAAGCATTTGCCAAAAAAATTAACAGCAAAAAACACAGAGAGAAATTTTGTACGGTTTGCAGTGGTCAATGTATTATTTGCTATTTAACACCACAAAAACAAACATGTCTTAAATTACCTTGTTGTTAACATGGCTGTATATATGTATATATATATATATATATATCTGAAAAAGCAATTATCATAATATTACCCTGCGACCTGGGAGCCCAGGAATTCCTCTGTCACCTGGTTCTCCTGGGATACTGTTTCCCTAGTAGTAGCAGATGAAACGTTTGATGTATGTGTACATTTATGTCCTTCATTTTAACTTAACCTGGTATTATTAAGCATAAATACTACATGCAGTGACTTACTTTTTCTCCCTTAACCCCAGAGGGACCAGGAGGACCCTGTAAAAAGATCAGCAAGTTCTCAGTTTATTAATTATTTTTTTTCTGTAGTAAAACATTGAGTGAAATTCAGTGGTACCTGCTGTCCAGAGGGACCAATTACACCTGGAGTACCAGGTGAGCCATTCTTCCCTCGTCTCCCTCGATCCCCCTTTAAAAGCATGCAAGCAAATAAAAAAAAATTCATTATGTTCTTTCTTTTGCTTTGTTTCATTTCAGGATAGAGACTGAGAATGGACTGACATTACCTTTCTACCTGGTTCTCCAGGTTCACCTGGCTGACCTCTGTGACCTGCTGACCCCGGGATGCCAGGGTTGCCACGAATCCCCTGAATGCCCTGTGCTCCAGGTGGTCCTGGTTCTCCAGGCTCACCCTAAGTACATAACATTCAAAGTTAGTTAAGCAATCTCCATTATTAATTGTGTTTGGGTTTATGTTGGTATCCTCGGCTTTTCTTAGATTGTACTCTGGGAATTTAAATTCACAGCATTGATAATGTACACAGCCTAATCAATTACCTTCTGTCCTGCTGGACCAGCCTGACCAATGGGCCCACGGTGACCAGTTCCAGGTTCTCCCTAAAATATAAGAACACATAAACAGATTACAGGAAGCTGAAGAAATATGGGAAAATAAACAGCTATTGACACCAAGTTGAAAATGACTGTACCTTCTGGCCTTTTTCACCAATGTCCCCCTGCGCAAATGTACAAGTCATCAGCCACTAACAAACACAGCTTTTGCAAGGAAAATAAAATAAGTTCTCCATCAGCACTATAGTATTAATGAAGACACTGAATCCATTTCAGCAATGGAGGAGTAAAAATAAAGCTCTGGGGCATCAAAGCAAGAGAAAAGGGCACTGCTGAAATTCCACCCACCCGGTTTGATTGACAGTAATAATTTCCTAACATTGTGAATGAGGAGGCGGGGATGTCATATGTGTGGGTGAGCTGCAGTCCAATCAGAAAGCAGGAAGGATTATCTAACAGACTTTGGTTTGGGAACACACAGAGCTTAGACACTAATAAGAGCTGATGAGAACATTGCTCAAATAACATTCTTTTTTCGGGATGGGACTATCATGGCTTATTAGTAAGGACAGATCGTTCCGACTCATAATGAAAAAGATTGCTGTACCTTAGGGCCTGGTTTTCCATTTTCACCTGGAGGTCCCTATATAAGAAAGGAAAAAGCATGTACGATGCATGACTTATGTAGAGATCTACATAATAAGAATGCATAAGAAATCTGGGATTCAAAATCTGATTAATAAACATGGAATAGGTTTTAAGTGTATATCATAATTAAAGAAAGTTCTCCTATGGTTGAATCAAAATTGATTTCATATAATTGGTATAGTAATTACACTGGGGCCCAAAAGTCTAAACTAAAAATCTGTGACTTACAATTATATGGAAATAAAAATGGAATAATATAATATAATGCATCTTAATTTATGTTTCGAAATTATAGAATGTATTCAAAATGAACCAATTATAGATAACATGTATATATTGTGGATGTGTTGAATATTTGGGAAACCATATACTTACTTTAAGGTAATCACAGTGGGAAATGCGGGGCCCTGTGTCTTCTTCTCGGTCTGTCTCTCCCATCCTCTCTCTCTCCATCTTCTCTCTTTGTCTCTCCCATTCCATTCTTTGTCTCTGTAACTGTCTCTCTCTCTCCTCCTTTTCTTCTTGCTCCATCTCTGTCTCGCCCTCTTGCTCTTCCTCTCTTTCTCGTTCCAGTTCCATCCTTTCTTTTTCCATCTCCTGTCTCTCTCTTTCCCTCTCTAGCTCAAATTCTTCCTCTGTCTCCTCGTCACCATCGCCTGAACTATATTCCTTGGTCTCGGTCACACCATCCTCTTCCTCCACGTCCCACTGTGCCTCAGTTGTCTTTTCCTCTTCAAAACTCCTCTCTTTGTTCACAGTATAGACTTCATCTTCTCTCTCCCCCAGTTCTTCCCTCTCTCTTTCCCTGTACATCTCTGTCACAGTCTCAGGGTCTTTGTTTTCTTGCATCTTTTTCTACAAGAGTGACAGAAATATAAAGTGAAAGTACTTTTTTTTATTGTTTTTTATCTCTTTTTGAGCCATTGTTGAGCTGACTTAAAAAATCGAATTATTATTAGGAATAATTAGAACACAAAATTTTTTAAAAAGTGTTTGAATTATGGACTGATTTTTCATTATTTGACTGTTTTTAATTTCACAAGACATTAATTGATGTTCTGGAGTCAGGTGGATTATTTCTGAATTACTGTGATGTTTTTATCAGTTGTTCGGACTTCTGACGGCACCTATTCACTACAGAAGATCCATTGGTGAGCAAGTGACGCAATGCAGAAACAAAATCAACTACATCTTGGATCACCTGAGGGTGAGTACATTTGTATTTTTGGGTGAACTATTCTTATAAGTTTTATGAATTCCTCTTTTTTTTAGGTAGATTAAACTCACTCACGTTCAGTTTTTTGCCCTGTGCACCTGAGGTGGACCGCTACAAGAAGATGAGATAAAATTTTACCTTGGTCCCCCAATTTCCGTCCATTACATCATGCAATCACATCTGCAGCCCTCTAAGATGAGCTTATTCAATCAAGCACTAAATATGTGACCGTAATTAAATTTTCATCACCTTAGATCCTTGTTTGTAACGGTTTTGTCCTCCTGGTGTCCCAGGCATGTAGGCCTGCAGAAGACACATGCATGTGATTCATGCCTGATTAAGATGCTAATTCTATGTGCAAATTAAAATCTCCTGTCAAAACATTAGGTGGATAGTTTTTACCATGTACTCAGATGAAGGAGCACTTCTCTTCACTTTAGATCTTGCCACTTCTGGGCTGCTCTTGTGGGACAAGCTCACCTGCTTATACCAAAACAGTCTTATAAACAAGAGTTTCATGTATATTTACATCACTACTTTACCGAATGAAATTGTTAAATCAGTCATTTCAATGTTGCAATTGAACTTAAATCATTAGTATGATAAAAAATCTATTTTATCTTTTTGAGAATTGCTAGATTGCATTGAACAGTTAAACAAAATGACTCATTTTTTATTTACTGGTAACACTTTACAATACGTTCAATAAATCATAAATCATTTAATAGCAATATATTAATACAGCATTTATTAACCTTTACTGTTAGTGGACAAAATTTTAGTTGATTAACTATAAATCTATTAGTAAATTAACATTAACTAAGAATAATAATTGCTTTAGAAGTATTGTTTATTGTCAGCTCATGTTATTTAATATAGTTAACTTGTGTTAACAAATGAAGTCTTACTGTAAAGTAATACTGATTCACTTAACTTAAAAATAGTAGAAAATGAGCAACAATAATTACTAAAGCAAAGTTAAATTATACTGATTAAATAACATATTTAATATTGTTCAATAACTGATATGGTACCATATATAATTTACAAAATATTATGAAGACAAGAGTCATGAATTAAACACACATAACACAATAAAGACTCAGAAACAGGTTAAGACCATTTTAGAAAGAACACATTTACTGACAAACATGCACAAACAGATAAAATATGAAAGAAAAGCAATATGCCATTGAATTTCACCAGTGAAAACAGGCAGCGCATTATGCTACCACATATGTAAAAAAAAAAAAAAAAAAAAAAAAAAAAAGTAAATATGCAGACACACAATACAATCTTTTTTCAGTCTTATCAATAAATAAGGATCTGATGAACACATTGTTGTTGAATGAGCTGATTTAATTCTCTATTAAAAATTATGTCAAGAACCATTCATGAGTGTCTTGTGTTGTCCCTTTTTATAGATAGATTATAGATGATTTAGCTTGTATTTGATCAGTAAGTGTAAAACAGCACATTATAAGATCTGTTCTTTATGTTTATACTGGGCTGGTCTCTCCTCAGAGAGCGCTGGAGGTTCTTCTCAAGCTATCAAAGGCACTGCAGCATACTGAACGCTAGTCGTGGTGGAGGCAGCATGGACGAATGACATCATCATTGTGCGACGGGAAAGGAGGCTCTCCCAAAGTAATGCCGGCCCGTCAGATCCTCCCCCTCTTTTACCCTTCACAGTTTCTACACACTTGAATGTCTCTCTTACAGAGTTTAGGGGAGCTCCTGTGTTAAGAAAATAAATATATTAAAGAAAACCTGTAGCTGATCTGTAAGACACGCTTCATGTGTCATTCTGCATTGCACGTGCACAAACCAGAGGAATCATGACTGAAAATCAAGTGCAGTGCATGCTCGGATGCCAGTGTGTTACTTGATTACAATATTTTTTATATTCGTGATACTCACACTTTAGATTTATACACTGAAGCTGGCAGTTTAAAATGCATTCGAATACCGTTTGCACTGGTGAAATTCACTGACGAAGCGATGGCAATTATTTTGTCATGCAATAAAAAAAATCTAATTATAAGGTATTTCAAAACATATGGCAATTAAATGATTAAAACCAATTCATTAATCAGTTGCAATAAGCTAAAACATCCAACAAACATGCTGAAAAAAGTTAGTGCATGCTTCAAACTGAAGCCACATGCAAGAAAGAAAGCAAAATGACAGACAAACATTTACCTCCTCTCCGGTTTGTGTTGTATTTAGCACCGAGAGTAATGTGGTTTCAGGCGGCTTCTGTAAAACACATTAGTTCATGTTTATCATATGCAGTACACAGATAAAACGAACATAGGGTTGAAAAAGTACCTGCTCTGTGACTACTGATGAAAGCGGGGGACTCGCTGTTGTCGTGTGAACCATCTGAAAGCACATTAAGAGGACATGTTAAAGTTAGCAAAGTATAAATTGTGAATGCTTAAAAATATTTACGTTCATGATTAAAAATTTTATATTTTTGAACATTTCATTCAAAGAACCCTAAAATGCACCATTGTTTTCACAAAAAAGATTAAGCAGCATTAAGCAGTGTTTTAATAGAAATGTTACTTGAGCACCAAATCAGCACATTATAATTATTTCTAAATAGCCATGTGACACTGAAGACTGGAGTAATTACCACAATCTGTAAGAGGGACTATGAAGCATATTTAATGTTACAATCTGCATTGCAAGTGCGCAACCAGAGAAATCTGAAAATCTTGTACGGTGCATTCTCGGATGCTTTCACGATGACGTTTCATTAGTTATTATTTTCATGTTCTTGAAACTTCATATTAATACACTGATGTTGACTGTTGCATGTGAAGTTTTTAAAATTACAGTGAAATTCCCTGATAAAGATAATTGTTCTGTCATGCAAAAATGTGACATATAATGGAGTATAATGGCTGCTAAAAATGAAGCTCTGAACAAATGACATTTGAAATAGAGTAAAATAGAAATCTAATTTTACAATATTATTTTTAGTCAAATGTAGGTTTATTAAGCATAACCTTTTTTTTAAAAAACATTGAAAGGTCTTGCCAACCCCAAACTGTAAGTAATGTATATTCTTACCAGTGTAATCTCCTCTGGAGACCGTGTAATCGGAAAAGTTGCATCACCCTGTGCAAATGTTAACAATTTCTGAATAGCATTTGTATAGCACATAATAGCATCCTATTAAACATAACCACTTAAAACTATTAGTAATGTTAAAAAGAAAGGTTTAGAAGACACTCTTACCTCATTTTCTTGTGTGTATATAGCTGTTGTTGCTGAGTATTTTAGCTGAGGATAAAAACAAGAGTTTTTACATATTATGCTGCTGCAGCATTATTCCTTTGTAACCTCTATTCATCTAAAATGTGACTGGATTATTTGTGTGTTTGTTGTGGTTTGATTTTCACCTCCTCCCCTCCGCTCTCCTCCTCTCGAGAGGGAAAGGGCACTTCAGTGGGCAGCTCGTCCTGGCATAATACAAACAAAACATTCAAAAATCAATGTGAAAAGTTCATGAAAAAAATGGCTCCAGTGTGTTAAAAAAAATCCCTTTGATTGGATATACAAACCGAAAGCAAGAGATGAGAGATTATGAGAAGAATTACTCAACATTAATTAGAAATCTTGTGATTGCTGTTTCTTCTTTTGGCTGTGGAGTGGGAGTAACATATTAAGGCCCTGTTCAGTGTGACGTGAACGGTGTGGGTGTGAGGGAGGGAGATATGAGGTAAACTCAGGTGATTAGCGTAGGTTGACATGTCAGTTCCCTTTCAATTAATTATAAATGTGTCGACACATTATACACTAAATCTGATTATGAATCACATTGGTGTATTTGTCATTACACATTCAATTATAGAGTGCGATCATGTGACAGACTTACCTCATATTCATATTCCCCATCGTCATATGACGCTTCCTCAAGCTCCTCTTCCACGTTGTCCTGATCTTCCTGTAATTTACAGAGGTAGGAACAATTATTTCTGCCTTCTACTGTTCAAGTATTATTAGACAGAAGCTATAAGGGTTTATTTTGACGCTAATGATTGGTGTCAGTGAGAATAAATTGGAAACACATTAGAGACATGATTTACAGACGTATTACAGACTGAAATTAATAACAATATTAGTAAACATGATTTATGGAAAGTTTAAAGTGGTTATAATTCACCCAAAATTTAAATTCCAATGAAGTCATACAAGATTCAAGGTGACAGAATATTCATTCATCCGTTATACATTTAGTGTGAGTATAAGGACTGTGATTAAGAAAAATTTGCAGCATATTATGTTATAATTTCTGGGTGAAGACGGGTGCATTTAATGTTCGTTTATAAATGTATATTTATGAATCATTTAGGGTTTAAGCGTTATTGTATGCAGTATCTTTAGACTGGTCTATATTAACTCTAATACCGCAATATTTAAGTAATCAGAAAAACAATGAGGTCAATTTTAATATTCATAAAGTAAAAGCTCCCTAAGATGTGAATGATGTGTGAATGTCAGGTTAGGTGCGATGATAAACATTTACCAAACGTTTCCTTTGTCGTTTTTGACGTCCTTTATTTCCTTTGCCCTGGTTGAGAGTTTAGCAGTTGAGAATCATCATAATTTATGAGAAGGCTTTAAATAACAATCAGTAGAAATATTTAGAGACATTTAGGAGGTTAGTTGCCATGACATTTAATATTTAACTGTAATGTTTAGTTCTAATTATGCCTGGTTAGGTTTTTATTATTATTTAACAGATTTAAATGTTCCCCAGTAAAAAGACATCTGTCTATTTAATAGCCAAAACCTGCTTATGGCTGAATTGACTGTTTATTAATTGATGTACTGTTAATTTACAGTAAGTGCAGAACTGAGACTGTAACTCGTCTACATAACAGATCGAGATCAGTTTACCTTTCCTTTCTCTCTGCCTTTCTTCTTTTCTCCAGATATTTTCTTCCCTGTGTCTTCATGGCTGTGGAAAACTGTCTCCATACTTACCTCTACCTTTCCAGAGCCCAACTGTGGAAAAAAACAATATTTTTTTTATTTGTATTTTTTTTAAGTAGCCAATAAATTGAATTATGTTCAAATAAATCTAAATAAACATGCCAAGTGATGAGGTGAAGGCATTTTTCTATATAAACTACACTAAAAACACACTTGAATGAGCTTAAATGCAATACATGAAAAATCACTAGTAAGCATACCCTCTCAGAGGAAGTGTTGGTTTGGTTGCTTAAGTTGGTCTCCACCAGTTTCTTTTCTTCAACATCTATCAGCTTGTCTTTGGATTTACTCTGGTTGGTCTTTTTGTGAATAGTAGAGATGTTCGAAAGGATAGGACCCACTTCTTTTTCTGCATCAGGCAACTTAAAATACAAGACAAGGCACCAAAGCCACATTAAACAACAACTGTATTGCTTGCATTAAATGTATATCAGAACAAGTATAATTGAAAACGTACTGTATGTTGATATTTGGTTAGAAATGGATTATGAATAATAGTGCTGTAAATACTGATACAGGAACGAATGTATGCTTACAGGACTGGGCTCAGGCATCTGCCCCTCTTCAAGATCACTTTCTTCTTCAGTCAGATCTGTATCAGGTAATGACTCTTGTTGGTGACTGAACTTTACTGAACTCTGTGGATTAAAACGAGGTCTTATGATTCAGATTAATACACCTGAGATGTTTTGTAGGTTCAGGGGGCTACTCACGGTGTATTCTGTGATGACGTTTGAGTCCGGCTCCTGTCTGTCTCCTTTCACTCTTCTGCGGGTGCTGATCTCATGAAGAAGTTCCTCCATTCCATCCTGAAGCAGCTTGTCAATCAGGGCCTTCAGCAGCGAGAGCTGTGAAAGTGGGTTTTTATTGTAAATGTGCTAATATGTTTTATTGTAGCGTAACATCAATGCAATTTACATTTGCTACAAATCATATAAATGTATTATTCATACGAGATTACAATTAGATTATAATTTTTTTTTGTGCACACTACATCCTGATGGTCAATTAAAAATTCTAGAATGATTTTCATTTGTTAGTGAGTGAATTTTTAGTATTAATATTAAATATTAACATTTCGTATCAATAAAAAACAGTGCATGTAACGAATATTAAAGCTCAATATCTCAGCAAAATGAAGTGAAAGTTAAACTGGAATTTTATTAGATTCGTATATTAGTTTGTAAAAAAACTATTGCAATAATATATAATGTTTTATAACTTTTTTATGTATTTACCATTCAGTATTCTGATATTGGTAAAAAATATATAGCCATTCAATTTGGCTTTAGATATTGAAATAAAAAAAACATTTGATTCAAATCAATCCACTGCATAGTGTTGCCCCGACGGATACAAAGTAACTCTGCTCCCATAACTATAAAAAATAATCATATGAGCCTTTAGACCTTCTGCTGGGTTAAAAGCGAACTTTTAAAAAATACAGCACACTTACTTTAATACCATATGAATCAAACAAGCCTTCAATGTCCTGAAATAGAACCGAACAATATGTTTACACCACCAAAGATCAGTTTTGTAATGAAGTAAATTATGTGTAGGCATTGAGTAACCACGCAAACCTTCATTTCAACAGCTGTTCCTGGTGGGCCAGCATCACCCTGTTAAATAATACAGTGCCGGATATCATTGCTTCTGCAGCACAGGTTTATGGAGATAACTTGAGCAATCAATGAAATGTAGAAACTTTGATACCTTCTCTCCTTTCAAACCCATGCCTCCTTTCTCTCCCTGTCAACCAAAAACGAGAAAAATCACATGTTGTCTGAGAAGCGTTTCACTGCTTCAAGGATTTCTGGTGAGCTATACTTTACCTTTATCCCTGGAGGACCCTAGAAACAAAAAAATAACACACACACACACGTAAGAATTGAAAGTCTGTGAAATATACATTTCCAGAAATATAAAATCCCAGCCTTTTATGTTAATTACTTGATAAAGGAGCTTGTATTAAAAATGCCATCAATGAGACACTCACCACTGCACCTGGGGGTCCCATTGGTATGGGAAATGCCTTTTTAATGTCCTCAATGGACATTCCCTGAGAACAAACACAAATGTAATGTAACAACAGTCATGGTTGCAAGCAATGCTTATCTAAGCTCAAGTAACAAAATTAAAATATTTACATCTTGGAAGACAACTGGAGGACCTGGCAAGCCTGGAGATCCTGGCTCCCCTTTTTGACCTTCATTTCCCTAAGCAGTTAAAATAATGGGCATAATGGCTATAAACAAAACATTTCATTGTACCATAGTTAAAACTGCATTTAAAGAAACTACTGTTGCATTGCGATGTGTTTGATTTAGGACTAACTAACATTTGCACCATCCATTAGGCCATCCATGTATTTGTTTTTTTTAAATGAAGAAACAACATTTATTTACATTTTGGATGGCCTAAGGGTGAGTAAATTTTTTTCATCAAATTTTCCTTTGTGGGTGAACTAATCCTTTAAATATAATGGATTAATAGTTCAAAAAAAGTCTGTTGTCCCACCTTCGACCCTTCATCCCCCTTTGGTCCTTGATCTCCCTGGAGATAAAAAAGAAGTGGTTTGGTTTAATAAAAAAGTTCAAAGTTCATTTAGAACTACAGTAATATATTAAACTTACATCTTTTCCAGCTACTCCACGTTTCCCATCAACACCAGGTTTACCCTTCAAGAAAAGACAACAGACGGTAAGAAAAAGTAAGAAATTCTAGAGATTTTATGGTTAATATGAGCAATGAATGTTACTATACTCACAGGTGTCCCAGGTAAACCAGGCATACCAGTAATCCCTGCACGTCCAGGATCTCCTTTCTCACCTTTCTGTTTAACACATACACACACAGATTCACACGAAACCCTGAAAAGTGCAGCACTATCTCCAACCACTCTAATTATGATAATAATCTGTCCTTCAACAACTAAAGCTAACCTTTAGAAAAGTGCATATAATTGTCGGATTTTTTTTTAAACATATTTTTGCTAAATTCTTTATTTCACTTGACATTAAGCAAAATGGTAAATCAAAATGAGTTCTACAAACTCATTAGCAGACATTCATTTTTTTAAGTCTGCTTACTGGTCCTGGGTCTCCTTTATGTCCTGGTTCACCCTGTGTACATACAAAAACAGTGAGAATTATAACTATACAACAATTATGACAGCACATACGTAGAGCACAATTAGCTGTCACCATATTTCAGAAAAGTCTACAAATGAAAATTTAAACAAAAAAGTCAAACCTTAGATCCAGGCCTTCCTGGTAAACCATCCACACCATCTCTTCCGTTACTAGAGCCAGGCTAGAAGGGAAAGAATGTTGAGCTACATTATACATTGTGTTTAAGTTGCTCATCTTCCAATTATTAAAAGTAACAGATTCAGAAATATTGACAAAGATATGCAGAAAAAAAGTTAATAAGCATAATCAAATTCATAAAGGTGGACATGGCTCACCAGTGAATTCCCAGGAGGTCCTGGTTTACCTTCAGGACCCTAAGGGGGACAAAAAGCAACTCATATTCAGTTTTTTTCATACGTATATAGTACATTAAATGAGGAAGCCTAACTTACAGGTGGTCCAGGATGTCCTGTCTCCCCTCTGAGTCCTTGGACCCCCGGCTCACCAGGTTCACCCTTTGAAGACACCAAACACAAAAATTGTATATATGTGTGTGTGTGTGTTTTGGTATAAGTAAATGTCTAAATATCTTCTTTTACCTTAATGGCCCTAGTGAGAATGGTGTTGTCTGACGTGGTGAACTAGGGAAGGGGAATTATGAGAATTATGTACATTATGTAATAACAAGGTAAACCACAAAACAGTCCACCCAATAAATGAGAGAAAATTAGCAATACAAACTTGACAGCTTTTGACATGTGTAAAAACCCAACCAACTGAAAATAACATGATTGCATTAATATTAATTTATGTTAAATAGCTTGATTATAATACCCAGTAAAGAGAGTAAAACTCACTTGAGTGTCTCCTGGTGGTCCCGGCCTTCCCTGCAGAGAATAAAATATTAATAGAGTGACTCCTGCTCTTTAATTTTTTACTGGAGAGCACGACAGGAAAACTGAGATTCTGTTATCTGAGAACATGACCGGCCCTTAAAATATTGACAAAAAATAGCATAAAAATAGAACCATACTTGTGCTTTTTAATAGCAGTACGTACCGGCTCGCCTTTCTCTCCTTTGTTTCCCTCTGAACCCTGAAATATATGGGCATTCATTATCAAATGGTATTGAATATTCTTTGCTATTATGGTTCTTAATTCATTGGCTCTTTGGAAGTGCTTTATAGAAATATGGATCAAATAGTACACAAATCTACACAATGTAAAATAATAGGAAGCTGCTTACTGGTAACCCTAATTTCCCAGGCTCGCCTTTTTCTCCAGGGTCACCGGGTCGTCCTGGAAGACCAAGAGGCCCCTGACATTGGAGATGAGGAGAAGTGACTTTATGCTCTTATAATTAAGTGTTAGGTAGGAAAAGATCAAATGTTTTTAATCGGAAGGGTTTAAAAGAGAGACAATACCTTGACACCTCTCTCTCCAGGTTCTCCTGGTGAACCAGACTCTCCCTGCATAAAAAACAACAACCCTGAAATCCTCTGCATTATAAAGATAAAACAGCGTAATAATAAACATATAAAAAAATATATAAAATATTGTGAAAAGGTATGGGTCTCTCTGTGTTATTGTTGATTCTCACCCTCAATCCCATCTCTCCTTTCGGCCCTGACAGACCCTGAAATCCATTAAAGCATAAAATGTATTTTAATATGAATGAAGCATTAATTAAAAAGCAAACAATGGGTATTTTATGGCAATGTAACCCCCTCTAATATCCTTAGTGCAGTGATGCATGGCACACACACACTCACATATACACACACTCCCATTCTTCTTGTATCAGTCACTCTGGGCTCTCGATTTACTTACATCTTTACCTCTTAGTCCTGGAGAACCAGGGTTGCCTGAAAAGCCCACCTCCCCTTTCTCTCCTTTGAACCCATCGTTGCCCTGGACACAATCAAATAAAGTGTTAATGTAAATGATTTTATGTATTATGTTTTATAATTATATTATCTTTGATGCGCTCTCCTTGATTCACAAATTTAACTTCACGGGTATTAAAATCGAAACATGTGAATTGCACAGGTATTAATATACAAGTATTAGTATAATAAACTTACTTTAGGCCCAGGTTTCCCTGATAATCCAACATTGCCCTGCATTTAAAAAAAAAAGAAATGGAACAGAATGGTCTAAAAATTCTTTTTTTTTTTGTTTTTTACTAATGCGTGAATTGATGAACAAATGTAGATTTTTACTTGTATTTACTACAAATATATATATATATATACTCACACACTATATAGGCCTATACTGCTTTAATATAGTTTAGACTGAATACATGCAACCTTGGTGAGCGTAAGAGAATTCTTTCTAAAACAGCTCTGACTGAACATAACCTAAAACAGTATTGCAATTCCACATACGGTTTATAAAACTAAAGTTTGGACTTTTTTCTGGATTTTTTATTGTGTTCTTTACAGGCCAACAAGCTTTATAAACACTCACTCTTTCTCCACTCTCTCCTTTGGGACCAGGCTGACCGGGGATTCCAAATCCAGGATTGCCCTTCAAAAACCCAAAAGACAACACATTAGTACATTCACATTGGGATCTAATTAATATATACTTTCATATGCAAAACAGCAAACAAACACCTACCTTTTCACCTTTATCACCTTGATCTCCTTTGATTCCTTGTGGTCCTGGTGGCCCAACTTGTCCAACATCCCCCTTTACACACAGTCCGAATGGATAAAGATAATCAAGCTTAAACATCTCTTCTTATGTCCACTAGAAATAATACAAAACCTACCGACAACCAATATGGCAGGTGTGCTCAAGCTCGGTTTGGTTTATTCATGGGCATTACCTAAAAACTTTTAATCAGTATAGATTTTAACCTTGGAGTGTTGCATCAAAATGCTGAAATCTATAACTATTTTTTTTCCTCATTGACAAGCAGACCTGGGGGAGCTCTTAGATTCATATCTGTGCTCATGGCAGTAATTAACCATGTTTAAGCTGCCCAAGTGCTGGATGCACTGCTTGTTTTCATCAATGCAGCTAAAGAAAACCCAAGGGGAAATAACTGTCAGATTTCATTCATGAGCTGGGATGTAAAACCCAAGGGTGACCTTTGTTCACATTAAAACTTTTGTAAAATTTTGAAACCAGTTCTTGATGTACTGTATCTTACCCTGGCACCCTTTTTCCCCTGAGGACCAAGTATCTGTGAAATGTGAGAGGAAATATTAGCAACAGTCAAAAACGTGTTAGATGAGACACTGAGGCATTCTGGGATATCAGTTTTACCCCTTTAGCTGGGTCACCGGGAGGGCCGCGCTGCCCCTGTGAATCAAACACAGAAAAATACAAATGTTAATGGGATAAACTGAATAAAATGTACATGCATTAATTGACTACACATAATTGACACTCAATGTGAGATCAAATAATAAAAGAGCCGCTTAAAAGTTAGGTTTTGAAACAATGGCTGATTGCATTGCTGCATGCTTGATTGCACACACTTTTAGCAGTTATCAGGTGAAGTGAAAATAAGTTAAACTCATTATTTAAATGTGTAAATCCACAAAATGTGGGCAGTGTAGTTTATTAGAAGCACTAGATTTGGTCAAATGAAGAAAATAGTTTATATTCACCTCGTCACCCTTTCGTCCAGCAGCTCCAGGGAAGCCCTAAAGTTTTAAAAGAGAAAGTCAACTTTCCCTCTAATCATTGCAAGAATTATGAAATTAGTATTCAGCAAATATGAATGACCTCAGGTGCTTTGAGAGATGTTAGATGTCTAGTGTGGGCTCTCTGAGAGCATCTGCGGTAGAGCTCTAAACCAAATGTTTTATCATGCCATCGTGTTTCTAAAGAGAACCGAGGGATAATGAGGAGTCGAGTCGTTGGAGAGTGTCCTTGATCTCCTCGCTGAAGCCTTGGGTTTAATAATGACTGTAGAAGTTTAATTTGAAACTCGCTGAAAATCTGAACTGCCAGAGATGGACACACATTGGCATGGTTGCATGTGAACGATGTAATAATAAAGTATTTCTTAATGTTTCATGAGTGTAATTCTCTTGCCGTCTCATTATTAGGTGCAAACTCCATTCAGATGTTTCTCTTTTTAATCAGGTCGATAATGGATCCTTAGTTTGACGTGTATTTTGGAGTCCATCACTGGCCGGAGAGTAGAGAGGAGGCGTTTTTCCTTTTTCTTAATCGACTCTTTTAATTTCCCCCGAGATCTACAGCTCATCCTTGCTCTTAATAGAAGTTCGACAGCACCGTACAGAGTGGAAAAGTTTGAAGAGCGAACAGACGAATAATGATTTGACTTTTTAACAAAGCATTTGTGCAGTGCAATGATTTCAATCTATAAGCTGGTTCATAACACATCTGACCTTTTCCTGCAGTTGTTATTTTTATGAACAGGTGAAAGTTATGGACATACTGCAATTCCTGGAGGCCCGATAGGTCCAATTTCTCCACGTTCGCCCTGTCGAACAAACAAAGTTGTTGATTAGTCAAACTGAGGGACGTATTATTAGTAGTTTATGCAACTGAAAACAAATGTCAGGTGTCAAGAAATACCTAAATGTAAAAAATGTATGTACCATCAGATTACTGTGAAATAAACATAAGAAGGTGGTCAGGTCTCATTTCATCCCGAACTTGTTTATTTTTTACAACTACCCAGCTGACTATACATTATCCAACTTACAACATGACAGTTTACCAAATATCGATTCGAGTCAAGATTATATTATTATATTAGAGGAAATAGCTAGAAATGTCTTAAAACTAAAAAATCTGACCAAGACAGCATATTTTAATTAATAACTTTTTGTTGATGTTGAAAATTGATGTTGATGTAGGATGTGTAGTACATTTGATGTTTAAAAAACATTCCAGATTATCTATGAGGAAACAGGGGTTTGAACTGATTTTTGAACATGTTGAAAAGTCAAGTAGGATGTATTATGGATAGGTTTTTAAAAACAGAGCACTAGACAAAAGCACTGACTTGATGTGATTCATTTTATTTAATTTTTTTAGAGAAAGAGCAAATAGGTGGAATAAAACAGAGAGGCAAGAAAGTCATGTGCCTGACTAAATTGTGCAAAATCATACCTTGTCTCCTTGATCTCCTTTAAGACCCTTTTTCCCCTAAACACAGACAAAAACACAACAACGGTGAAACAGCCTCTGCCATAATGAAGCACTTAACATTTATTAAACATAATTGCATTTACACTTGACATCTGTTAAAGGTTCATGGTAATTCTTTGTGAATGACAGACATAATTTAACAGAACGACAGACCAAACACTTTAATGCAGAAAAGGCTGTGTATAGTTTGACAAACCCGAGGGCCTCCGATTCCCTGGACTCCTTGGATTCCTACTTCGCCCTTTAGATGAATATGAAAACTGCAAATTACACAATGCACAAGACAACTGTCTTTTACTTTGCTTCATTGATTTTAAATGCAACACGCTTACCTTTGTGCCTTGTAGTCCTGTATTACCCTGAAAAATTGATTAGTGCTGACTTAATAATTACCCTTAAGATTTTTCATTGTGGAACAAGCATACGTTTAATGAAATACTAATATGACTCATCAGATACACATACCTTTTCTCCTTTAGGGCCAGATGGACCTTGAACACCCTGAATTCCGATACCTTCCTCTCCCTTTATGATGAACACAAAGAAATTCAATCAAACAACCAGCTGCTCTAATTTTAGCTTCATGCACTCCTGGTAGAGCGGAAGGGCAATTTTTTTTTTCAGCTCGCCGAACAATGAGACTTCCAAAAAGATAGCAGGCAGATGAGCAGAGAGATTTAATTTATGCATTTTAACTGTCTTGGGCAAGCTGTAGGAAGTCATTGCTTAAAATAGCTTTTATACCACTGCTGAAAGTACAAAAAGACATTATTCTCAAACCTTGTCCCCCTTCTGCCCATGAAGTCCTGGAAGTCCATCCACTCCCACTGGTCCTGGTAAACCCGGTAGACCCTAGAAAACACATCAGTAAGATTTAGTGATATATTTAATTTTATCCTATTTAAAACAGATTGCTCATGGCTAAATGCTAGCTGGTTAAGTTTATGCAACTGGCCCTGGTTTCACAGACAGGGCTAAGACTAAGCCAGGATCATGCCACAGATCAATTAAGACATTTAAGTAATTTTTATAAAAAAAAACAAAAAACTGCTGGTGTCCATCTTAAGACAAAACAAAGATCTGATATATTTCAGGATCAGTCAGAACTAGTTTCTTGTTCAGTTGAAACCACTGTCACTTTAGTCTAGGACTAGGCTTAAGCCTTGTCTGTGAAACCAGGGGCAAATCTGGGATAGTAAAGTATTTGTATGTTTAGCATAATATCGAAAAACAATAAATAATACAAGAGTAGCTTTAAAAGCATGCACTAACATTACTTCCATGCTCCCCCTTTTCTCCTTTCAGACCTGGTTTTCCACGTGGACCCTGAAGAGTGTGAGAAGTAGCATAATCATACATTTAGGCAAATGTTGCAAGTATATTTGAAATTAAAATTAGATGGTAAATTGTTCACTGAGCAGTAGATGACTTACTTTAGGACCAGATTCTCCAGTCTCACCCTTAGAGAAAGAAAAATACCATAACATTTTTTGTAACAACATCTTGCTATTGTAACAACGTTGAAGCTACATCTCATACACACATACAGGAAACATGAGATGATTTAAAAAAAAATATAGACTTGTGCACAATCCTCATATTTCATACTAACCTTAACAGAGAGTCCAGGAGAGCCCGGAGGCCCAGGCAAACCAGGGAGCCCTGGAGGACCTGATACCCCTGGGACCCCTGGCGCACCTGGAGGGCCCTTTTAATCAAGGGGAAAATAATCCAAATGCAGTTATAATTTTTTGTAGATTATTTCCACAGTATACAATGTAAACAATTTAATACAGCTGTATTGTATGATACAAACACTTACAGAGGATCCAGGTTCTCCTTTACGTCCTGGAAGAACCTCCATACCCCCCATAACATATCCTGGTTCACCCTGCATAAAAAAAAATAATTAATAAAAAACACTATACTAACACTAGCATATTAAATGCTTGTCAGTTACTAAACTTACTCTCTCTCCTCTCTGTCCTTTAGGTCCAGTATTACCAGGAGGCCCCTGAGAGTGTGAAGAAAACAAATAGTCATAATCACACAGAGAAGTATCAAACAGTTTTAAACGTGAGACATTTAATAAAAAAGGGTGAACCTTTAGAAGAATGTGGGGGCAAATACTCTACACTGACTAGCCATAATCATTCCTCATTACTCCCTCTGTGAATCACTCAAAGATAATTGCAGCTTTTCCAATTCTCCTACTAAGATACACAAGGCTAGGACATTGTGTACATGTTTTAAATAACTATACTAACTACCATTTCAAGAATATACGGATTTAAATACCACCACCCACACTGTTTTTTTATAAAGTGAGATGTAAAAGAGGCACTTACCATGTCACCAGAAATTCCAGGCACCCCCTGAATCAGATTAAGAGATTGTTTATGCACATTCAAAAATGCAATCAACAATATTCTTCTCAGTAAGCTACATTTGTTACATATTTAGCTGTATTAGACTGAATTTTGATGCATCCTTTACCCTTTGTCCAGGAGAACCTGGAGGTCCAGTTCTACCCGGTCGTCCTGGTAAACCCGGAATACCATCCGTTCCGGGAAGACCCTGATGAACACAAAGTGGGAATGATACAAAATGTAAAAAAAATGACTTATATAATATACACAAACACACAGAAATTGTTTGATACTTCTCAAATATAACAAAAGAGCATCTTCAATGCACATATTATTATTAAAGCAAATATAGAGCAATATAAATCCACGCATTCACATTGATACACATCACAAAAATAAATAATGAAACATCATAACAATACTGATCTTGTTAGCAAGACCTGTCACATTTCATTTGTTATTCAAAAGAGTGGCTTTGATATGACAAGTGCTTTCATGTGTCGCCTTCTCAAAGAGATAACAGGAAGAAAAAAAAAAAGGAAAGTACAAATAGCACCCCGTACAGAGATAGATCTGTGAAATTAATAATTAGATTTAATCCTTTAATCTACTAAAACAACCACCGAGTCACAAAAACAATCTTATCATTAACACAGCGGTTCGGTTTAAATATTAAACGCTCCAGTAATTAACATAAACATCAATATGTAATTATGAAGACAGAGAGGGGGTGTTTCAGTTAAGTTAATTTAAGTTTTTGTTTTGGAACGGCATGAGTGCTTCAGAGGTTGGATGCACAGTACTCACCCGTTCACCCTTCTCCCCTTTGACCTTTAAAGAGAATGAATCATAATGCCCCGGGCCCTGCTTGAGTCGCTATATCAACAGAAAAAAAAAATACTATCAAGACACACGATTTTTATACTTTCTTTAGACATTGTTTGTGTAAAACTAGTGTTGCAACTAATAACCATGGCAACAGCACATAGTTCAATTAAGATATTTAAGCAACTTTTACAAAAATGCCTTATAAGACGATATTACAGGTGAGCACAGAACAATGACACGGACATGTTTTAAGATATGTCAGAGCAAGATATTTTCATCTGAGACAGCTCAAACATGCAATTTAGTCTGGGACTAGCTTAAGCCTTGTCTGTGAAACTGGCGGTATACGACCAAAATTTAAACTAAAATTAAAATGAAAAATATAAAAATGAAAGCTAACCAAAACATGAATAAAAACCATAAATAATACTAAAATAACACTGTGTAAAACTAAATAAAAAATAAAAAAATAAATAAAAATGGAAAATATATTTAAAAATATAATTCAAAATTATAAAAAATATATCAATAACATTGTGCAAAATTCACAGTTATGAATTCTAGGGTGTTCTGGTGATCAGATACTCAATTTGCTCAAGTGCTTCCTTCACTTTAAGTCTATGAGACTTTTTAGCCCAATCTGTCATGTTAATATTGTTAACCCCTACCATTAAGTAACACTAGCAGTAATAATACTAATGTTACCTTGGTAAATATCCCTAACAATAGACAAAGCCTGTTTTTCAGAGTTCAAACAGAATGTGGTGAGCCACCGAGAACAGTGAGAAGGAAATATAGAAATTAAGGAGTAGCAGTCTGCTGACATACCAGGCCACCGTGACCAAATCCATCCCCCTGCAGTGGAGGAAATTATGCAAATTAGATGCAATCATATCACAATTTATAATTACTTGATCAATTACATATGATATTGCCACTAACCTTTTCTCCTTTCTGACCCTGTGAACAACAACAAACCAGGAATGAGGATTCATATAAAACATGGTATGATAACGGTAATGAGAATGTAGAGGAGGTGTTTACCTTGCAGCTAAGAGGACAGGGCCCTTCTGGTTTGCTGAGAGCTTCTGGGTCATCTGTAGGTGTGTCCAGTTGAGCAGACTAGGACAAACACAAATACAAATCTGAATTATGCCGTATGTTTTGTGAAAATAATCATAATCGGATATGCATGGCCCACCTCATCGTGTTGTTTGAACTCTAATTGTAAAGCTTCGCTACAGATGCTGCTGATAAACTCTCTCTCGATGGTCGGAAGGTCATCAAAATCACTGGCGAAGAAGATGTTCTTGTATGTGGTGGGAGAGGCGATGGTCTTCAGCTCCTCAATATCTGCGTGAGCGATGCCGATGGCCAACACACTGACACCTAACACACAAATGCACATTATAACATTCATTCATTTACTAAATTACAGTGTAAGTAAATGAACACATGATGCCTCTCAGAATTTTAGGGTAAGTACATTTTGTATGTTTTGAGAGAAAGCTTGAATAAATACTTTTATCCATGAGGGACAGATTACATTTTTCAAATGTGACAATAAAATAATAACACTAATTAAAAAAATACAAATCTACAGTTAACATCACAATTTTTTGTATTGTAAAAATTTTTCAGTATTTCGGTTTTTACTGTATTTTTAGAGACTTCTTTCAAAAACTCTTACTGACCCTAAACTTTTGAACAGCATTGTATACGTAGTTGTGTTCGAATACCTATCTATTCCTGCATTGCCGTTAATATTACTCACCCAGAGCATGTGCTATCCTGGATGGTGGCTCTACATCATCCTGTGCCCTCCCGTCTGTCAGTAACACTAACACGTGAGGGACTTCCTGTCTCATACCCAAAGACTCCTGAAACATCTCCCTAAGGACATAGCTGATCCCACGACCTACACACATGTCCACAATCATCACATTTTAAATGAGACATCACCCTAATATTTAGCATTAACAATTTTTAACAAAGTTTGTGCACCTGTTTTTGTGTTCCCCCCTCCGTAGTGGACTTCACGGAGTGCTCTCAAAACGGAGTTTCGGTCTTTGTGAGTGTTAAAGTTGAACTCGATCCTGGGCTGATCACTGTAGTGAACTACTGCTATCTAAGGCAAGTTAATGAGATGGTTTAATCCACACTAACAGCACATGAGATGTTAGAGACCAAGAATAATCCCAAAGGAGGTGGAAAGCCTTTAATTTAGTATAGCGGGTTAGCATGTCCTACCTGTGTTCCTTTAGGTCCTATAGAGGGGAAGAAGGTTACGATTCTAAACAGAAAATCCTTCAGCTTGCCAAAGTTATTAGTTCCAATGCTCCAGGATTCATCAACCAGAAACACAATATCTGCCTTTACCCTGCCGCACACTAACAGAGAGAAGCACAAAATTCATTCACATTGTATAGGTTTGAACTGTAAAGACATTGCATTCTTAAAGGCATCATATCATGGGAGATCAATTATTAACAGTTTAATTGTGTGGTATATTTCAGCACAGATGTAAAGTTGGCATAATGTAATGTCTCTTAGAAAGAGTTTTTCTTTCCATTTTTACATGCATATGTGGCATTTACAAGTTCAAAAAGGCAAAACAATGTAAGCAGCTTGGTCACTAAGAGGGTGGGAAAAGGTCATGAAAACTGAACAACGAACCTTAAATCACATTTTAAATGGATATCAGGGAAAATATGTAAAATTACATACATAACTTTAGAAGAAGGTTTAACATTTTAAGTTGAACATTTTACTTAAAAACTCAGACAGTTTAATTGGAATGACCTGGTCCAGGTGGAGGTGTCTCGGCTGAGAGGGTGGTCGGGTCATTTACTGTGGTGATTCTGGTCAGTGTTGAAGCGGTTTGGCTATTGGTGATTTGATGCCTCACAGCAATTCTCTGAGTGGTAGAGGGTGCGCTGGGGGCTTTGACAACTGGGGTGCGAGCATTCCTGGTTGTGGTATGGAGGGGCAGTTCATTGGTTTTGGTATTAGCAGAAACAGGGGCTGGCGTGGGGCTCTGGACAGGAATGAGATGAGGAGCTCCCACTGTAAGACAATCACAAAAATCCTGAGCTCAAACAAACCAGTTTTGCTTTTACCATACAACACTGTTCAAAGGTTTGGAGTCTCATATGGCCACCAAGGCTGCATTTATTGACCCAAAACACAGTATAAACATGATATATAACTATAAATACAATATTGAGGAATATGCTGATATGTTAACATATATGAAAAAAATATATTTATGTCATTTATTTCTGTGATAGCAAAGCCATTGCTCTAGTGTTCAGTGTCACATAATCATTTTATATAGAATACATTCTTTAGTGAATAGAAAGATACAGAGATCCGTGAATATTATAAAAGTTTTACTATCACTTTTAATTAATTTATTGTGTCCTTGCTGAATAAAAGTATTAATTTCTTAAAAAAAAAAAAAGAAGCACACTGCTGACCTCAAACATTTGATCAGCATTCAGCACAAAAACAGACTCTTTTATGAAAAGAGAACATAACTTACACCAGTTGTGTATACATCGATCGTGCCTTACAATATAACATTTCAAAATGCTAATGATATTTGCAGAGATAAGGCCTTACAGATCCTTTTAGTGATGGTTGTGACCGGTCCCTCCACTTCTCCATAAAGTGGTCTGATGGAAAATATATAGGTTCTGCCATACAGGAGATCTCGGATCTTATAGGAAGTGAAGCCAGAGCTCAGCAGATCAGAGGAGATGTCCACCTCTACACAGAACACAATTGCATTAGGACAAAATACATATTGTCAGCATGAATGTGACAAAACAGATGCAGGACCAGATTTGAGATGCCATAAAACTCAGTTTAAAACACTTCAAGGACACAGCGACTTCCAGAATCTGAGTTCTGTGTCCAAATTTAAATCCCTCACAACCATCATGTAAAGCACACCCTCATTAGAAGACCCTGCTGACGTCATCAAGATAACATGAATGAATCACAGATCTCTTCATGACCTTATCTACGCTGTCTATTCTCTTTTTGCATGTCTTATAATATTAGACAAATCAGCTTTTGTGAGAGGAACTCTTATTATAAGAGCTTATCTGAAACTAGTTTCCCCCTGCTATTTAGCAACACTCATTAACAAATAAAAGGTTCAAAACCATCTGAGCATCACTAGAGCCAGGAATCAGCTAGTGTATCTACTGTAATAAAATAATATATGATCTATCATTTAATTCATTATTTATTGTTGTATATCTCTATTACCATGGACTATATATAATTTATATATTAATATATGTGACCCTGAAGTACAAAACCAGTCACAAGTAGTACGGATATATATGTAGCAATAGCCAACAATACATTGTATGGGTCAAAATTATTGACTTTTTTTTTTTATGCCAAAACAATGTTAGTATATTAAGTAATGAGCATGCTTCATGAAGAGAAAAATTTCCTTTTTTCACTATTTTGTCATTTTTTGCACCCTCAGAATCCATATAGTTGTCTCTCAGCCAAAGTCGTCTAATTAACCATACATCGATGGAAAACCTATTTATTCAGCTTTCAGATTATCTATAAACTTATCTGAAAAACTCAATTTATATGTTGACCCTTATGACTGGTTTTGTGGTCCAGGGTTTTATATACATGCATGTTTAGGATATTTTATATGCTTTTATGCGTTATGCATGTGAATGAAGATGCAGTCTGTCTGTAAATATGCTTTTGTATTATGTTTCTGACCTGATATATGTCTCCAGGACAGCAGGTATCCAGATGCTCCAGTTACACTGGTCCAGTTCAGTACAGTGCTGTTGTCTGTGGTGTTCAGAGCACTAAATCCAGTCACCTTGGGCAGATCCACTGTAACACAACAGCAACATTAATTCACTTATCATTGTACATTTACATAAAAACAAGCAGGTTGCAGTATTAAACATGACTTACATGTGCGGGCGGTCACCATTACTGGACTACCCTCTTTGCTTCTGACCATCGCAGAAACCTGCATCTTGTATGCAGAACTAGCGGGCAGATCAGTGATGGTGAAGGACGTAGCAGAAGAAGATACAACCTCACTCTTTTTTTCTCCACCTAAGAGAAAAAGCACAGAATAGCAGAGTAAAAATGATGGATTGTAATCAGGCACTTTACACTTTATTTTGATAGTCCACTTTTTACTAAGAGTAAAAACTTTTAGTAACTTTAGCAGTAACCCTAAACTTAGCCTAAAAGTCTACTCTGATCTTACAGTACATGTAGTTGCAAATTAACGAGAATTAGTTGACATATAGTTACTGTACAAATGTACTTATAGTTAGTAGAATGTCTAAAGTGGACTATCAAAATAAAGTGTAACCGTTCAATTCATCCTTTATAAAGCATTGTTCCAACATTGTTATGCATTAGTAAACGGTTTACAAGTGCATCTATAAATGCCTTGTTCTTGAGTCAAGTCAAGTCACTTTTATTTCTATAGCGCTTTTAACAATACAGATTGTAGCAAAGCACTGAACATTATCAAAC
>JAUMHQ010000051.1:7299596-7322611 GCA_032361165.1 Enteromius paludinosus | reverse complement strand
TATATATATATGTGTGTGTGTGTGTGTGTGTGTGTGACCCTGGACAACAAAACCAGTCGTAAGTGTTAATTTTCTGAAATTAAAATTTATACATGATCTGAAAGCTGAATAAATAAGCTTCCCATTAATGTAAGATTTGGATGGATAGGGCAATATTTGAGAGATACAGCCATATGAATATCCGGAATCTGAGAGTACAGAAAAATCTAAATGCTGAGAAAATCACCTTCAAAGTTGTCCAAATGAAGATCTTATCAATACATATTACTAATCAAAAATTACATTTTAATATATTTTCGGTAAGAAATCGACTAAATACCTTAATGGAACATGATCTTTACTTACTATCCTAAGGATTTTTGGCAAAAATGACTTAAGACTGGTTTTGTGGTCAAGGGTCACATATATATATAAAATATATATATTATAAAATTATAATACAATATGCTGATTTATCAATAATGTTTTGTAAAAAAATATCAACAACAAAAAACTACCAAGTATGTATAAAGTTGCCATGAAATAGGAAGTTTTTTTGGACATGCACCACTGAACAAACTTTATTAGACCAGCAAATTTAAGTACCTAATACCATGATGGTACAGAAGTATGGTGATTATTCAGTGCTGTGGTGCATAAAGTTTCTGATGCCAGTCCTTGTGGTACAGTATTATTTTGGAAAGGCAGAATTTGTACATGCGGTCTAATGTTGGTTATTAAGTAATCTATGGTTAAGTTAAGTGCTTAAGACTCACAGGTTTTCCCAGTGACAGACACAGTTTCGCTGGGGCCCTCTGAGTATATGGCGTAGATATGAACTCTGTACTCCTTGTCCTCTTCTAAAGTGTCGATCACGTGAGAGGAGGTGTCACCCGACACAATCTGATCATAAATGAGCCCGGGTCTGTCAGCTGAGAAAAAAAAATGCAGGAATTTTTTTAAAAGACTTCTTTAAAATATCTCATATTCAGTCTCAGAGTGTGTGTTAGTTTCTCACTTCTTGGAACATAAATTTTATATTTATCCACTTTTTCAAGCGAAGGCGTCCATCCCAGGCGTAAGGAGAACAGTCCTTCTTCAATCACACGGAAGTTCGAAACCGTGGGCAAAACAGCTGAAAAGAAAGCATATGCACGCTGGTACACTGCATGTAGACAACGGGAAATTTTGCTCACAAAGATGTACAGTTATCATGCTTAAAGATATTTTTAGTGTGTAAAGCTCAAAACACACTGGTTTCTGTGGTAATAGTGGCGGATTCTCCAATGCGTCCGGGATAGATGGCATACAAAGTGAGGGTGTACTCCGTCTTAGGACTTAACCCGGTTACTGGAGTTCTGCTAATATCTCCCTTCAGATCAATCTGAGAGATGAAAAGGAAAGAATATATTTCAAACAAACCACACTTGCACATTTGCAAATACAGAGTAAACATATTAGCTTAGTGCCACATGAAGAAAACTGGTCCATGTGCAGCCTTCCATCTGCTGTGCTCTGCTGCATGTGGTGTACATATGCACAGGTGACCGTGCCTCACCTGTCTCTGCTGTGCCGTGAGCAGATGGCCCTTCGGAGACACAGGGGTGATGAGCAGCCTGTAGCCGGTAACGTCTCCTGTGGCCTGACTCCAGGTCAGATGCAGAGAGCTGTAACTCAGCTCGCTCACATGCAGATCTTTAGGTCCTACTATCCTCTCCATCACTACAGCAGACAGAACAGGACACAGATTAAGACAGAATTACTGCATTAAAACTACTTTTATATTATACATTAACCAGTTACCCAAGCCTATTCACATAAATCTCCCATTTATTTTTATGGTATCTTCTGTAAAGCTTGTCTAAGGGAGCAAAAGTATCGAATGAGGTGATAGTTTAGTGAAGCTGAACTGCAACTATTCCAATAAAAACCTTTGGTTACAATCAATCAATGAATCAATCAATCATTTTATTAGAATAACTCATTGTTTTACCAGGTGGCTTTTGCTTAACAGGTCGGGGAGGTTCTGAAGCAGTGAAGCAGATGCGACGAGACAGTTTGGGAAGAAGGTTCTCAAGGAAGGAGAAATCTGGGCTGAGCAGCAGATGCTCCTCATGAGGTTCTGTGACGATTTTTCTCATCTCAGCCTGATTGGCGTTCCTCACCCCTGATAGACACAACACAGTCAAAATAACAGAGTCAACACAGTTTGACATAATCAGGGTATGTTGCAGGTCAAACTCGAGCCTTCATCACCCAAATGGGCACCACAACTATTTATTAACCACTTTGTCACAACGCCAACGTGACTTTACTTTAACATTGTTAAAATTGCCTGTACGGCACAGTTAACGCTTAACAGGTGTGTGTGTGTAGAAATGACCCACATGTGCCTCAGACTCACTGAAGTGTTATCAGACAGTGTATCAGCTGTAAAGTGATGATGGGAGAACGTCACGGCATGTCACCCTGCTGTACGTGTGTCTCAAAGATGTGTCAAACGGCCTGATATATTCACGTCTCTCTGGGAAAACTGATTAGAAAGGCAGGACACGGTGTCAATGTGTGTGTGTGTGTGTGTGTGTGTGTGTGAGGAGGAATGGGCTTGATGAAAAATTACAGCAATTAGTTGGCCACCGGGTAATGAGCCATAATTATTTCAGCACTCTGGGCATCAAAACAGAAAGAGTGTGAGAAAGTCAAGGAAACAAGGCTGACACACACAAACATACACTTGTTTTATGTCTTGCCTTGTTCACCAGTATTAGCGTTCACTGTAAATCACTGCACTATAGTTACCACATGTCAAAACATGACAGAGTGCAAACAGATGCGCCCATTCAAACTACAACACAAACTCTTCTGACATAAACAAAAGTTTTCAACTCACCCACAGCAAACAGGGAGATCCCACTATCTGTTACAGCTTTAGCTGGACCGTCCACCGGATCATCTGACTGGCCATTAGTGATCAGAACTGCAATCTGAGGCAACCCAAAAGAGAACATAAAGTGATGCTTTAGTGATCCCAACATATTCAGGACAATCATTATTATTCCTATTATTTTCAACAATTATTCTCATTACTGTAATATATTACCATAATGCATTACAGTGATCTGAGAGGTGAAATATGCTTGTATGTCATGAAAAGGTATAGTGTAAAAAAAGTATTGGAAACAACAACAATATTGTCTTTATGCAGGGCTTTTTTTTTTTTTTTTTTGATTTTTTTCTTGTCTGCTTTCATGAAATCCACCCAAAAGTGTGAATTTATATTAAAGGACTCAATCTGCCATTAAGAGCATCACGCTGATACTGATGCCCTTGAAAGCACACTGCATGAATTATCATCTCATTGCATACGTAATTCCCCAACCGCAGCAGATCCAAAGCTGCAAAGTCGCTTACTCTCACAAATGAGTATTCTGAGAAGGAAACGCCTCCTGGGTCACCTGAAGTTCACCAGCATTGGTGGCGCTGCGCCTAGGTTCATCTTTATGCACTCTGCACTAGCATGCCATTACAGTGTATGTATGTGATGAGAGTTTTAATAAAAGGTGAAATCTCTGCAGTTCATTATAAACGCCTGCTCATTTCTCCACAGCAGGTGCTCTACGGCAAGACCAGCAGCTGTGTGCCGTTTGGAATCCTAATCAAGCCCTAAATTAGGATGGGTGGGACACTGCGGAGCAGAGTGTGTGCACTGCAGCGCAGGACATGATGTCCTGACGGAATCAATGGAGTGATTGCAGGTGCAGGTCTTTGAGATTTAGAATTAGAAGGTTGTTTTTTATATATGCGAGCGGATGTTTCATTTGCTGCAGTTTTAATAATGTACAGATATCACTAAGATTCAGTATTGAGGTGCAGAAAAAAAAATCAGTACAAGACGTGACCATGACAAGCAGCATGCATTTTTATTTGTGCATCATGCTAGGTGCACTCTTCATTGGCGTCTATGGTTCCATGAAGAACCTTTAACATCCATGAAATCTTTCTGTTCAAAAAAGAGCCCTTTACACAGTCTTAACAATAAAGGTTCTTTGTTGGCATCTATGGTTCCATGACGAACATTTAATATCCATGAAAGGTTTCCATTACACAAAAGGTTCTTTATGGTGGAAGACTACTGAAATGTTCTCCACACCAAGAAAAAAAACAGATTCTTTTAGAAACTTTTCACTCACGTGTTCTTTTATGGAATCATTGGATACACAATTATATTTTGGAGACTTTATTTTTAAATTTGTTGAGCCCCGCCTATTCCGAAATGTCATTGGTTAATAAACTTAATCCTCATAGCTGATATCTTCTGAATGGCTGTGATTGTGTCATATCGCAGAACCTGGTTTTACCTGGATCCTAGATCAACCCCGAAACAACATTGTAATTAACCAATTAGATGTGAAGAAGCAGTTTATAGTTTATCAATATTTGGTGCTTGTACCTCAGTGTCAATCATCTATCATTTTCTCTGATTTTAGGCATTACTCATGGGTAAAGTTAGGTTTAGCTGTAGGGATATGGTCAAGATTACATTTTTGAACTAAATCCGGATGGGCCTTTCATATGGTGCAACAGAGTAAATAAGCCATTTTAAAATTTCAGTTGTTCCTCTAACATGGGTTTTATTGTGTGTGAACTTGTTTTTTGTATTTATGAAGCACTTATAATGCAGCATCTGTGACAACTTTGCAGTGCAAAGCTTGCATTTTCTTTCACGGCTGGGTTAGGCATGAAAAAGGTGTTTTGAAGTGATTGATTGTGATTGAAGTGTCACACCTTTGGGGCATTGTCTCTGATGATAGAAGGACTGAACACAGACTCGACAAGGAATTCTAATGCCAGGCCGGTGCGGCTGTTGCCTCCCTCGTATGGCACCTCCTCCACGGCTCTCAGCACTTCCTCCAGAGTCGAATAATCCGTCAGAGCTATACGCATCCTAAACAAGGACACAGCCAGATGCATACTGAGTATTCAAGAGGTCAATTTGTGCTTACTAAGGTCAGGAATATGCACACATCCAGTGTATTACAGGACAATCATCTAACCCAGTATGTACTGTATACTGACCTGGGCAAGTCAGAATAGACAGTCACTCCAAAGCGAATGCTTTCCTGTTTAACCACACTTCCCTGGAAGGCTCGGATGATGTCCGCTATGAACTCTTTGATCTGCTGGAAGCTGGTCGGACCTACTGACCAGGAATCATCTACCAGGAACACAATATCCGCAGGCATGGCTGTACGACATACTGAAAAAGAAAAAAAAGTTTTTTGTTTTTTTTTGGCAAATCATCTTATTTTATCATGGCTGGAACTGTTACATAAATGAAATTGTTCAAAAAGATGACTAATGTTTCATATTGAGAAAATAGGGTGTAATTAAGGGGGATCTGACAAACACAAACACACGCGCAGACCACACGAAGCTGAACTGTTTTAAAAGCAAAATGGATTTCTGAATGATATAATAGAAAATCAACACGTTATTTCATAAATCCAAATAAAAGTCTTGTATTTAATGTATACATACATTGTAAAAAAATAATTTTTAATAGAAAATCTATCAAATATGAATTTTCCTGATTGTATTTTAGTTATAGTTAAGAAGTTACATTACATTTTTGCATCATATTTCAATAAAATTCAGGAACTGAATAGACTTGACTTTCTTAGTTCAATTTTGAATCTCGTTTTTGAAGGGCCCAACAAAATTCTTGTCATTGCTTCTTATTATGAACATTTCACCCACTTATAACACACACACACACAAATATATATATATTTAATATATATACATATACACTGGGTACAGAAAGTATTCAGACCCCCTTCAATTTTTCACTGTATTGCAGTCATTTGCTAAAATCATTTAAATTAATTTTTCCCCGATTATTAATGAACACACAGCACCCCATATTGACAAAAAACTGAAATGTTGACATTTTTGCAGATTTATTAAAAATGAAAAACTGAAATATCACATGGACCTAAGTATTCAGACCCTTTGCTGTGACACTCATATATTTAACTGTAATATGCTGTCCATTTCAGCAGGAGTGGCTTCACAACAGCTGTTCTGTTCTTGAATGGCCCAGCCAGAGCCCTGACTTAAACCCATTTGAGCGTCTCTGGAGAGAACTAAAAATAGCTGTCCACCAACGTTTACCATCCAACCTGACAGAACTGGAGAGGATCTGCAAGGAGGAATGGCAGAGGTTCCCCAAATCCAGGTGTGAAAAACTTGTTGCATCTTTCCCAAAAAAGACTCATGGCTGCATTCGATCAAAAGGGTGCTTCTACTAAATACTAAGCAAAGGGTCTGAATGCTTAGGACCATGTGATATTTCAGTTTTTCTTTTTTAATAATAAAAAGAAACGTGTTTTTTTCTGTCATTATGGAATGCTGTGTATACATTAAAGAGGAAATAAATTTTAAATTTTAGCAAATGCCTGCAATATAAAAAAAGAGTGAAAAACTTAAGGGGGTCTGAATACTTTCCGTACCCACTGTATATAACCAAGCTGGCCCCAACCTCATTCATATCAAGGCATTCTTGTTCACACCCAGCAAAAATGTGTCTGGACACCATTAGATGGCAGTGTAGACTCAGAGAAAATACAGGTTTTAAGAGCTGGTAAATTTATGCCAAGTGACCTGCATTTTAGAAACCACATTAAACAGGAAGAGCAGCTAAAGGCTCAGAATAAGTCCTGATCAGAATAAAAGTCCAGTCATCCAGTGCTTGTGTTAAGGTTTCACGTGACCTACAATTTCAGGATGTTTTCTGAGCTTCCAGTAGTGTGGATTCAAATATTCATTTATTTCTGTCTTTGATTGCTGCAAATGTGTCCTTGGTCATGAGGTGATTGCACAATCACCGTGAAACTTCTGATGGCTGGCACTAAGTGGTCTGCAGATGTCATCAGAATCAGATAACTCTACAAAGACGAGCTGTTTTAGGCAGGAGCTAATCAGTACTAGATTAGATTTAAAAGCAGCGGACAATACCAGATCTCACAGATGAGAGAGCATAGTTTCACACACCCACACCTGAAATACAGCAAAACTGAAAAAGACAAGTACATCCCAAGCTTTTCAATGCCTCTAACTCGCTCTCAGAAGAATGCTTTGAAATGTTCTCTTTTTTTCCCCCAACAACCACACGATGACAGACGCTATTATAAAATCAGAACACAATAGAGCTCTGGAAACAAAAGTATATGCATTAAACGACACAATGTTATTGATCATCTGGCAGGAACTACATAGAAAGTTCAGTCTCATTTCCGGAAAAGTTGGGAAAATCTGTTCCACCCACATCAGAAGGGAACAAACACTGCAGGCTTTAGTGATTTATCACTCATATACAGCATTCTAAGAGACAAAACTGTTTCCATACAATAGGGAAGTTCATCAAAAGCAAACTTTAACGCTCCAGTGAGGATACTCCTCCGCAGGCAGCTCTGAGGGTCTAGGGGCATTCAACCAGTGGCAGAGAATCTGAATTTGGCAGCTGTCCTCTTAGTCCGAGCATCTTAATTCAGAGGAGAACATTGCATTCAGAATGCCCTTGAACCATCTATATATATATATATATACACATGCTACAAAATGTCAGGATGTTAAAAGGGTGGACAATGGAAACCAAAATCATTGAGCCATTAAGGGCTTGATTCAAAATCAAGTCGATGTCACCAATGCCTTTTTCATCAAGAAACTACCAACACACTCCAGCCAAATGAGGTTGGGCATTGCCAGAAGGAACCCAGGGCCCACTGCACCAGCATAAGATCTGACGACAGCTGTGAGGATTTCATCCTGGTACCTAACAGCAGGTACCACTGAGAAAGTGAAGGTCTTTGAGACCCTCTGGCCTTCAAATGCTAACTGGGCTGCACGGTGCTGAAATGAGGCATCCTCTCAGCCCTGTCCAGCTCTTCTTGTGTAACAGACCATCTCCTCAATGCTCTTGAGACTCTGCTGGAAGACGCCTCCTTGCATCAGCATGCATGGAAGTACCATCCTGGCAAGGCTGGACTACATGTTCCAACTAATTGAGTTGCAGGTATTGCAACTCAATGCAACAAGCAGTGAGGAAGGACCCTAGCTACACGGAAACTAGAGACAAAATGATCACCGCTTGCAAAACCATTCCCTTTTTGGGGGGTTGTATTTCTGTCGTTTGTCCAGCAATTCCTGCGTCACAAGCTGTTTGTGTGGCTGAATTTATGGCACAATAAACAAATCAACTCCAATTTTACTTTCTAGATACATCTTATCAGACCGTTCAGTTGTGTGCGTAGAGGATTACTTTAAAATCATCTGCCTGTGAAGATGATGTGGTTTAACATGATACGACTTAAAAGAGCTACGTTCAGTGCTGACTCAAGAAATAATGTTATTAAGCAACCATTTACTTAATTTTAAAGCAACTGGCAGGCCATTTCCATGACAACAAGGCCTTGACATCAATGAAAAGTGACTGCGTGTGTATTTACAGTTACAGAATAAGAGCTGATTAGATGACTCACGCTTTTACATTTAACAGGATTTCGACATAAAGCAGGTGCGATACTGAAAGAGTACAAGGACGTGACCTCTGAAAGTACATTCTTTCCATTTCATAGTCAAGTGTCTGTCACTGCAAACAGCCATTTTAACAGAGGTGTGAAAATTACAGTGTTTCAGAGCATTAGAGCCTCAGTCAGTAATTGGTCCAGACAGACTCCTCTAAAACCATCCTGCGTGAATTCAATATGTTTCACATTCTCGCTCTTTCCCACTCCATCTCTCTCTCCCTCACACACACAGATCAAGGTGAAACATAAACACGCATACACTGATTTCTTTGCAGACGGATCTGTGGTGATGGAAATCAGAGAGGGGTACAGTGATTTATCTGAAAAGGCTTAAACCAGAGGTATCAAGCTGCAGGAGGTGTGCAGATGGCCCGCAGACAGAACCTGCTGACTCAGCAGGACACATGTGGAAAGAACTCTGTGTCCACTTCAACTTCACCTGTACAGTCTCTTCAAGTGTGCAGACAGACACCAGCTGACACACATGGACATGACTGAAGATGGACTTTCCTATGGCTAAAATTCATTAAACTTAAGAAATTTGTAAGGGTGTGTTTTTTTAAAACATAAATAGATCACAAGAGTAAAAAAATAAAAAATAAAATAAAAAGGTAATTAATGATTCATTATTCAACTAACTGTTCAAAATTTGAACAGACAAAATGCTCCGACACTTAAATAACTGATTAATTAATCAAGTAATAAAATAAAAAACAAGATAAAGAAATATAAAATGAAAATTAAACTGATGACAAATTAAACACTGACACTGAACTGAGTATTCAGTGAATTATTATAATAAATATATAATCAATTGTAATTAATGATTGATAAAATAAATAACAAATTTGAATAGACTAAGAGCACCAGCACTGAAATTATTCAGTAAATTATTCAAATAATGAAAGATAAAAAAAAGCTCCAACATTGAAATAACTCATTAATTATATATATATATTTACATTTAATAAACAAAAAACTAATGAATAATAAAACGAAACTAAAATAAAAAGTTTAGTAGACCAGCTTATTATTCAGTCGATTATTCAACTAAGAAAATATAATAAAATAAAAAGGAAATAATTGACAAAATTCTTCATTTATTATAGCTCAATGAAAATAAAAGAAAAAAATACTTTCATAACATAACTGATTAGTAATGCATCAGCATATGTGTCAGTCTTGTATGCCCATATTTGGTTGTTCCTGTCCCCGATTAGTTCATTGTGTTAATTTTTTCCCAGCTGTGTTCCCCAAGTGTTTTCAGTCCTCCCATGATTTCTGTGTGTATATTTACCCTGTGTTCCTGAGTCTCCCTTGTTGGTCCTTATATGTCTATATGTCTTCCAAGTCTATGTTCCTGAATTTGAGAATTAAAAGACTCTCGTTTGCACACTCCACGACTCCTGTGTTCTCTTTACAGCATGCAGTGTGACAATGTATTTGTGTGGTCCAACTTATACATTTGAATCTAGCATATAAACTTATATATATATATATATATATATATAAAATAAAAAAAATGACATTCTGAAGCAAAAGAAAACAAATAAACAAACAAAACTTGTTTTTTTTTTTAATTTACAACATTTACATTTTTTTCTTCTATGAAGCTCTCCTTCTATGTCACTTTTACCCTGCATCCTAACACAAAAGGTTGTATATCATTGTGTCTACTGGGACTAACTCAATTTTATTTGCTCACCAAATTTTATCCGCATTAAGTGCTTGGCAAGTGTTCATTTTGGACCCTGCCTGCAACCTTTTCAGAGTGGGATTGATTGAAGGGCGGTATATTGGCAGTTCACTAGGGACAGAAGAGGCCCTATCGCATGTAGATAAAGCGTGAGTCAGCAGTCTACCTTCAGCCTCTGCAGTGGTGCTTTGATAGAAGAGAGACAGGGACAAGAAGAAGATCCACATGCCGCAATATCCCATTCTCTCTCTCTCTTGTCCTCCGACTCTTTCTTTCGTTCCCTGTCCTCTCCCTCTTATCTCTCTGCCGGCAGATCCTCTTCTTTGGACTGATGTCCTGAGAAGGGCTTGTTCTCTGCTTTATTTAGCTGCTACACTCTCTCCCTTTTATCTGTAAAACAGAGAAAGAGAGATCGGTATCGTCATACATATGCATATACACACATTCAGAATAATCGTTTTGATCTATTCTGTAAGCAGAGTCAGTGTAATCACTGAATCTTCGCTGAAAATCGGCTGTATAATCCGCCACATTTATCCTGTCAGATATGGCTGCGCAGGCCTGCTGAGCGCCAGTTAAGAAATGAATAACACTTAGATAGAGACAGGTATTATTCAAATAAAAGATAATTTTTTAAGGTTAAGAAAGTTCGGTACTGCACAATGAAGTTCTACGTTAAGTTTATTCTTCTTGGGTGTCATGTATTTAAATTCAGCAGAGGAATCTTCTGTGCAATAACAGTTAAGCTTAAAATTATAATTGTGTCATTTTTTACACCTTGTTCCACAGCTGGATGGTTTTTTGTCTTTTGTGAAACACAAAAAGAAATGCTTAACAGATCGCTTTTTTTTTCATATTATGAAAGTGGATAGGAACCTCAGGTTGTCAAGGTCACAAAAACTAATTGAAACATATTACTTGCTACCGCTCAAATGTTCGAGGTTGGCTAGATTTCTTTTTTTTTACTTTTATTCAGCAACGGTACATTTAACTGATGAAAAGTGACAAAAGATTTCTATATCAAATTAACAATGAGCTCTAGGAATATGCAAGACTGAAGAGTGGAGTGACGGTTATTGAAAATGTAGCTTTGCCATCACATGAATATTTAAAAATACAATAAAACAGACATTTAAATTGTAGTAGTAATTCACAATATGACTATTTTCGTTGTATTTAAAACACATAAATGAGGTCTTGGTGAAATTAAGAGAGCATTAAAACTATTTAAAAATCGTACCAAATCCCAAATTTTAGAATGGCTGCATAAATTGAACTCTTTTCCTCAAACAAGTGTTTTTTATGTTTTAAGAAAACTGTATAGTACTGTATGTAGCAAAAAGTACTACAAACCATTCATATGCACTCAAAATGTACTTGTTTGCACCAAAAGATTCCATTTGGGTTCCTTAACGGTACGTATTAGTACATAAAGTGTACATATTTGAACCTAATAGGTACAAAAGTGTATCTTTTGAAAAGGTACAGCCCCAGTGACAGCTTTTGTACTGTATTTCTGAGAGTCTGCTTATACTGTGCTGTTTGTGGAGACAATTCACTTTCAATGTTTAAAAAAGAGCAGCCTAAACATTCTGTTTAATATCTCATTTTGTGTTCTATGGAACAAAGTCCAAAAAGTTTAAACAAACAAATAATGGCAGATGTTTAATTTTTGGGTCAACTATTGTTTTAAGAGGAAATCAGTGATCACTGTTTAATGGGGAAAAAATCCTGCAAGTATACAGCGATACATTAATGCTTTTAATTTGCTTCAGGTTGAAAATGCATAAGAAGTGAACATAACATAACATGCACACATAACTACTGTACTGTACATGAAACAAATGTCATCAGACATCTTAGCTAGCAATACTTTCTTGCTTGACCAGCTTCACCAGCTAGGCTTTGCTGTTAACTTATTGAACTTTACCTGAATTTTCATAAAAAGTACAACATATCTGCATCCATATGTACAGTAGGTTAAGACCCAGATGTATTATCTCTTTGAACTGTGATCGGATAGCATCTTAATAAAACAAGTTACATGTTATATATTTACAGATGCATCTTCACATTGGTGTGGCCACAAAATGTGTCAAAAACAATACAATGACAGTGACTCGGCACTTTCAGCAGGTTACATCACACAACGTAGTTGACATTTGCGGTCAGAGTATCACCCCAAACCTGACCTTTGTGAAAGACACCAAGTGTGTAGTTGAACGTCTGCTCATTGATATTCGTGTCTGCGTGCGGTCCACAGAACAAGGTGAGAACGGCAGTGAAAATACTGATCCCGTCACTCAGTGCAGTCACTCTCAGTGAAGAATTATAGAACAGAACTGCCTTCAGGACAGAAGGTTCTAGAATTTTGAAAAAAGATGGATGAGTTTCCCCTCAAGGACAGCAATTCTTTGATGTAACTTGTCTAAAAACCCTTAGTCTAAAATTGTCTTATCTGCAAGGAAAATTAGGTCTTTGCCAATGTATCAAGAAACTGCTAATTCTGTCTTGATTTAAAAGTAGTCAAAAAGCATCTTGTAATTGTGATTTTAAAATAATTTTTTGCAGATGACTATATCTTAGGAACTGTGACTGTTATGGAGCAAAAATCCTGCCTAAAGTATTTGAAATAAAAAGCTTGTTGAAGTCCACAAACCCCCCCCAAAAAATACATTGCAATTAAGAGTGCTTGCGTTTGAATGCATTGGATTTTATGGCTTGCATTTTTAATGCGCTGCATTTTAACATGTTTGTATATTACATAGTTAATATATTTCAAACGGAAACATTTTCACTGTTAAAATTCAGTAATCAATATTCACCTCACAAAGTTCATTCTCAAAATATTCAGTTTGTTAAAAAATTTGAGCAATAATATTTTGGTTAGTTTTATTTCACTTTATAAATTCGCTTCTGAAAATTCATTGGTTCAAAATCCGGGAACTGCAGGAAAAGCAGTAGATTACCGATCCATAAGCCATCTAATGTTAGACGTCTTCTCCAGCGGGTGGTGCTAGCGACTTTGAGCGTGAATGTCTTCATCAACAGGCCTTTACAAACCACATGTGCAAACAGTGTTTGTTGTAAGTTATTATATGAGGGCTTTCTATCTACGTTTCACTCCTCCGTAAAAGCCAACTCGCACGTGTAAATCTGTAAAATCTTGTGCACCTAAACGGTCAAATGCAAGCATAATTAGAGATTATTCATGTATATCCTGGTTAGTTATGTAATAAATTAACAATAATAAAAGACTGAAAATACATGTGTAACAGTAAATTGGATCCGTGCAGCTCATAAAGTGAGTGCTTTCTGTCGAGTGCTTCATACAAGATTCCTTCCTGCTTTGGACCAGTGGATTGCACAGTCCTCAGGAAGGGCATGGGGAAAGTGATGTTGTTAGGGCACCATGTGGACCGGGGCTGGGTGCCCCTCGGTGGAAATCGTGGACCAGAGGCATCTAAACTTTACAGTTGCAACAGGGGCTCGAGCCTCAACGCCACTCTTACAGTGAAATTATGCTTTTTTTAATGTTTTTATTATTAAATATTCATATTTAATATCACTAACTCTATATAAATCATTCATTTAAAGTTTTTTACACGTGTAAATAGAAAAAAAACAAAAATCAAAACAAAACAAACATCAATTTGACAAAACATGCGCACAGCACAACCAAATAAAGAAACTTAAATAATAAAGAAAATTCTTCATTTGTTTGTGTTGTGAGCCTTTGCAGCACCTGCTGTCAAACTGATGGACATGTTTTTTTTCTATTTTCTGTAGACTATATTTCTTCCAACTGTGGCTTTATATCATTCACTAATGTTACAATGTTACATTATGTTGCAACTGTTTAAGTTTATTATTAAATATCTCACAATGTCACTTTATATGTCACAGTTACTTTCATTCTAGTGAACGTGACAAAAACAATATCTCACAATGTGACAATAAACAAGCTACTGTATTCTGAAGTTGAGCAGCTGGGAATTCTTGACCTCCAGAATACATAACTGAAAACAAAGTCTCCAAATTCCTGAGAAGCTTTAATTATGGCAAAATCTCTTCATCCTTTGAAATCACAACAAATCCCAAACTGTGAAAGCTCTTCAAGCAAAATCCAGAGGTGTCAGACAGGTGAACAGCTTCCTAGCCAAATAAATGCTGTCATTCCAAATACTGCGCTAACTAACTACATACCATATGGAATCAATGATCAGAACAGAGCTGCTGCGGCTTTGTCAGGTTACATCTGTGGGGGATATTACGACTCAGCCGACAGACAGCACTGTCAAGCTGTGCAGGAACCACAGCCATGCTAATGCAATGCTTTACTGCACAACTGCCACTTCTAATGCGCAAGAACGAGTCTGACAGTCCACAAAATTAATGCAGTTGCAAGGGTTCGATGACTTTAACAAACTTCTCTTGGGTGCACATGGGAGTCCATAAAGCATTTTTACATAGTGCTAAAACTTTTTATTATGATCACAGACATGCAGGTCAGACACCCTCAGCATACAAAGTTAGAGCAGAAAGGCATGCTTTCCTATTAGATGCAGTGGAACACAGCCAGATTTTTCATCAAGAAACTTCAGGGCCACAAGCTTGACACATACCATTCAAACTCAGTCCTGTTTGAGCATGCAACCTCAAGCACTTCTGTACCGCAGTCAGTTCACATGACTTTACATAGACTCCGGTACTCTGGACGGGGCAGATAAGACTTTTGAATTGCTGTACTTTGGAGTCTGATTGTGCGATTTATGAATGAATCTGATTGAACAAGCGATAATTCCCATTAACTTACAGACAGGAAGGGGTACTCAAGGGATATTTTTCTGCCGCCTGCCGCACAGCAACTTGCGTACAGCAAAGAATGTAATCTCATGAGCACAGGCCGACAGGAGAGGTGAGTGTTGTGCACTTTGAAGGATTATAAAGGTACAGGAGCCGACCCAAGCCCCTTTTTGCTCTCTCTACAAACCCTGCTGTTTGTTAGTCATTTTTGAACAAGGCCACCTCGCAGAAGATTATGTCTGTAGCTTTAAATGAAGTGTTACACACACACTAGGGCGAAAAACATTTCTTAAAAGCGTCCAAAAACACACTAGTGCACACACAGAGACTGCAATTGTTGTATTCCATGAATGCACTAAATCAAACACAAACACAAAGTTTAAAGGCAGCCATTCAAGAGATAATCCAAAAAATCTTTAAATGTCGCTTCAGTGAAGAAAGTTTTTAAGATACTGGGAGGAACGTCTACAAAAAACATCTATTGTAGTGCAAATATCAAAATGCATGCTCCCAGTTTTCGCTCGCTCACAAAAAAAGGACGCTGTTTGCGAAGGCTTATCAGCTGCAGGAAGTGGCAGGCCGCCAGCATGCAGTAATGAAGTGACTATATGCGGTTCATCTATGACATTGCGACTAAAGCCAGAGTGCCGCTCGACTTCGAGGGGCGTGTAAAAGCCTGTGCATGGAGGAAAATGCTATCAGATTGGAGACATCACCGACACACTTTACCGTTTTGTTCAAGCCTTTTTAGTTGCATTAGCAAGGCTATTGAAGCCGTCAGATGTGGCGGTAAATGGAGTGGAACGGCATGCGCTGGATGCAGACTCTGATTTTGTCAATTACCAAATCAAACAATACATTAAACAGATGAATGAGCTTGGGTCAAATCATGCTAGTTTTGATCAGTAGATGTTTGAGAAAATGAACATTAAAGGAGTAGTGGTTCTCAAGAGAAGGGTCATGACCCCATATTGGTCTGTTCTGATTGGATTGCGGTGGGTAAACTCTTAAAAATAGAGGTGCTCTACAATGCCATAGAAGAACCTTATGGTTCCATTAAGAACCTTTAACATCAGTTTCACAGAAATTTCTTTAGATTACAAAAAGGTAAGAAAGAGATTGTTCTTTAAAGAACCTTTGTGGAACCAAAAATGTTTCTTCTATGGCATCGCTTGAAAGACCTTTGTTTTTAAGTGTAGGCTTATGCTACAATGCAAATAGAAATCATTGCTGTTGACATCAAAAGTACAAACTCTACAATATTTCTGAGTCAATTCATATGTTGCTTGGTTGAAGCCAAATTAGAAAGATGCCAACATGGACAGGTTGCTTGGCATTGCTTCATCCTGAAGACTCTTGGACAAAAAATATTAAATACTGCTTCTAGGTTTGGTACTGTGTTAAATCGCAACACTGACATCCAAGAATGAAATAAACTAGTTGAGAACTACTCTGAGAAAATGGCTCAAATCCAGAGTGCACCAGAAGAAAGAAAAAGAACAAGAGAAACTTGGCAGAGAGCTAGATAGATATACTGCTTTCTGCATTGTGAGGCATTGGGCTGAAAAGTTCGTCTAGAAGCCTTCACTCACCTCTCCAACTGTACCCTGCACCATGGTCCTCCTCTCAAATGCAAAACTGCTGTTTGCATGAAACAGACCCAGTCTGCTGGAGATCCATCAGGTAATGTAATAATCCAATCCAAGAACAGCTTATGGGACTCCACACGCCGTAGTGTAATGTTCCAGGACAAGGAGTGTGAGAATCCTAGACGGCCTAGAAAGGGACGTGTAAGAGGGTGTGTGAGAGAAAGAGAGAGTGAATGAATGAAGCAAATACCTCTGAAGGAGAAAGTTTAGGGGGTGTGGAAGAGCTACAACAGGTTGGCTCACAGTTATGGCAAGAAGATGGATGGGGAGAGAGAGTGAAAAGGAGAGGAAAAGTAAAAGAGAGCAGCAAATGAGAAGCCATCTCTATGCACATTCACTGTTACAATACTACATATTTTATATATGAAATGAACATAAATATGTTTTTAGGCAAATTATGGAGTCACTTAGGGGATACTGAAATTCAGAGCTTTCCAAACTTTTGAGTTCTGTCAAAAAGTATTGCATTTCCATGACAACATTTGTTTGCTCATACAAACATTTGCAAAGATATTGCGTTCTTTCACAAAAGCCCTGAAATATATACATATATATATATATTTTTTATTTTTTTTTTTTTTTTAAGATATCCTATATTTTTTCCTTTGCTAAAATTTTGTGAGCATCTGAGCAAACACAATTTTTTGGGGGGAACCCAATTTTTTTGTGAAAGAAAGCAAAAGCACTGAAATAAATGTTCCTCCCATTTCGGCAGCATGACATAAAAACAAAAATCCAACCAATTTTTTACATTTCTGAACAAAGTACAGACAATCCACAAACCTCCTTGAAGTCAAATCAAAAGCAATTTTGTTTGCGTCTGTAAACTCTAGGGACAAAATCAGACACTTTGAAAAGTCTCTTGAAATGTTTGTTGAAATCTCCCAAAATTGACTTTTGAAAAGCAGCAGCAGAAGTTGGGGTCAAAAAGGTGGACTAATTCCACAGAGAACATATAGCAGCAGGGTTTTAAGATCTCACAAATAAAACTGCCAGACCTCTGAGCTGGTCACATGCCTTCCTGAGAAACTGTGCTGGAGCAGCAGTGTAAAACACAGTAACTGCCCCGTTTGAATAGAGAAGGCGATATGAAAGCCTTTTAATGGTCCTCTGCAGGAATGCAGGGATGGAGTTTATTGGTTCTTGCCAGCTGTCACTCATGACACACTATAACTCAGCAAGCCCCACTCATAGCTGAAAATCTGAAAACCTGTTCTGACCCTGAGGTCAAAGGTCATGCATAGGGCCTTTGTGAAGAGAAAAAGGGGGCTGTAAACAGTGTTGCATACATGAAGAAGAATGTATGCAGTCATATAGAACATAAAAGACAAATGTGGATATATATATCTATATATATATAGATATATATATACAAAATAAAGGTTTTTGTTTATATTATATATGTATGAGTACAGTGTAATTTTATTATGCATATATTAATAGACATACATACCGTATATATTTTGAAAATATTTATACATTAATGTTTATACATTTATATATTCTTATATTAGATATAATGCACAAAGAATACGTAAGATATTCTTTAATATATACATGTATGTGTTTGTATTTATAGAATAAATTTGTGCAATATACACATATTATGTATATATTATGTAAACAAAAACTTTTGGGAAATTTTTTTGGATGTGATTAATCGTTTGACAGCACTAACATATACTGTATATTAGTATATATTATTTTTATAAATATTGTATGTGTGTGTGGATATATGCACACATACAATATATATATAAATCAAAAAGAAATAATATAAACATGTATCAAATAAAATTAAAATTATCACACTATATAACACCATAAACAATGGCACAAGTAATAATATTAACAGTGACATGAGATCTACTGAAATGTCATCTCATATTAGCCAAGGATGATGCGATAAAGCATAATTTATGGTGTTTAAGCCCATTCACACAATGGATGAGAACAATAAAGATAAAGTTTTTAGAATAATTCTATTTTATGAGTCTACAACTATAATGATAAAAACACAGAGGAACAATGTTGTTGGTAGATTGACTTTCCATTTTCTAGCTAATTCCACCCTGCTTCAAAACAAACTTTTGAAGCGCCGACAGTATAACTGCAACACATGCTTATACTGTATTATACAGAACATCATTGTACATTGGTGCAGACACCCATTTAGTGATTATTATAGTTATCATTCTCAGTGAGAATGGGCCTATAACCAGAGCCTAAAACAACATCTCAGAGTTTTGAAAAATACAGTAGTGTGGCACACATCCTCCAGGTAGCCCTAAAGAGCAAGTGTTAGAGTTACTGAGAAGGAAGGCATTGAGTAGAAGGACAAAGCGATGGACGGAATGGAAAGGTTGGAGAAATTGATTCCCAGTGTCCTCCTGGCAGGCCCAAAGGCGTGCAGAGGCCTGCTGGGAACAGTAAGGTCAGGCTTTCATGTCTCAGGACCTTTCTGGACACTGGGTCAGCTCTATCTATAGGGTGCAGAGAGAGCTATAAATCCTCATGACGGTGGGTGTCTGGAGGGATGAAGAGACGGAGATCCAATGAAAAAAGAGGGATGACCAGACTGAAAGAAAAAAGAGATTGTAGATTAGATTCTTGGCTGGCTCTGGCTCTGGGAGCTTGTTCGTAACGCCAGGCAGCTTTTCAGACCACCATACGTACATGAAAATCAAAGATTTGGGAAGACTTGTACTTGTAAACCTTATATGCTACCATTCAAAACTCACTATGAATTTCATACTTTTTTCTTTTCTTTTTTTATAATATATATATATATTTTTTTAGCAAGGATAAATTAAAGTGATTAAAGACATGCAATAAATAAAAAATAACATTTTAAATTATTAAAATAGAAAACAGTTATTTTAAATTGCAATAATATTTCACAGTTTATATATATATATATATATATATATATAATTTATTTATTTTTTTAAATTAACCTTCAAGCAGTCTAATCTATTCTATTTTTTTATTATTTATTATTTTTAAGATTATAGTTTCTAATTGGTCAGTTTAAGAATTTTGTAGTCATATATATATAGACACATATATATTTAATTTAATCACCACTAAAGTGTGTGATAAATGCCAGTTTCTCACAAAGAATTTCCATCTACTGTGCTTCTTCATCTCACAAAATATAACAAAAAATATTTCATGTCCATTTGATAAAAATCAATATAATAAGTCTAACAATGTACAGTCATTATCACAAAATAAACCCTGTCTAGATGATAAAGACCCGCACACATTACATCCGACCCTGATCACTTTGCTGAAGTTTATTTTGTAATAATGGCTGTACATTACGCCTGACTGATCAACTCATAAATGCCAACAGTGATATGGAGAGATAAGGGAATATATAATAACGATATTTTATAAAGATTGCTATGAGAAATGCTCAACTAAAGAACGACTGAGACTGCTTTGAAACCTCATCATCTTAACAATTTTACCAACGTTAGAGAAGAGTTTGAAACCGAAGTAAAAAAATACATCACAGCTAGAAAAACTTTGTATGCGATAATGGCGCAGTTATTGCATCATCAAGCAATTATAAGCATTGAGGAATATGTGTTGAACAAAGCTGATAATGGCTAATCAGCCTGGGAAATATTAACAGGCTTGTCTTCATAAACTAGCAGCTAATTGCTGTTTTTTAATGCCTGCGGATCCCCAAAGTGGTTCATACTGCAGCTGAAGTGTGTTTTGATTAAATTCAAGCTTTAGGCTCGAGTAAAAGCAGTGATGTACAGAGGTATCAGCGCGAGAGAAACAAAGAAATCCAAAGAAATCCTCCTGTCGGTCATACATTAGGAATTCACAGGGCTGGGCTGAGATTCTGACATGCTGTAAAAACATCATTGACAGGAGAGGTAATTGCTCCGTTGGTACGCTAGCTTGTTTTTACAGGCAGCCCCTCTTCACTGGCTGTCACCTTTTGTGTCTGTATACAACTCTCGTCGACCCGATTTCATACATAGACCTCAAATGCATCACGTCACCACAAAAGACTGTTTTCAGCACTTATGAATAATAAAGAGCTATTGCTTCACATGCTCCTGGGAGAAATAAAATCCAATTGGATGATGTATAGATTTAATGTAATGCTGAAATCTTAATTATAGGTTCATTTTCTGTGCTCCGTTGGCCCCAACAGTTCATTATTCTGCCCTGCAGTTCTACTTTAATTGTGTTTTTGACGTGGAATGAGTTCAAAGTCCATGTTTAAATAATGTGACTGCCTGAGATTTGCTTTTGGGGAAAAAAGTATTGATTGATGTAATATAAACACAAGTGCCTCATTTAAAGTTATGGAAGTGTGTCTGCATAGAGATGAAATAAGGAGAGCTGAGGAGTAGTAATATGGTGCTTGAATATTAATATAACATTACAGCTGTGTGCTTGCATGTCTGTGGCACAACTAGCAGGTTGTCTCTATCCAGAAAATCAAGTACTTGTTGCCCACGGCAATCAGAAAAAAAGTGTATCCCCTGCTGGCAGGTACGTGGCACAGTGCCGATCTAATTCTAGGCCTAAAGTATGCCGATACACATGTACATGACAAAAAAAAACACACCCACATACCTCCAAACGACAAGCATACACTTTAAACTAACAGAGGTCTTAAAGGAATACTGCTGTTTACTTTAAAATTCGAATTGGCTACAAACGTGCCCACCCTCAGGTCATCCGAGGTGAGGAGCAGATTTGGAGAAATATAATTAATTTACTTACTCGAATGGGTGCCGTTAGAATGAGCGTCCAAACAGTTGTTAAAGTTAACAGTCCATCAATTAACACCATGCGAAGCAAAAAGATAAGCATGTGTAATAAACAAATCCATCATCGTTACTGAATTATGATGTAACTTATACTCTGACGGCACCCATTCACTGCATAAATTTATCCATCTGTTCCAATAGCAAGTAAATTCTTTTGAGGGAATTATGGTTTAAAACGCCAATCATATTTGCAGGGGCCAGTTGATCAGTAAAAACAAGGCTGTTTTCTTAACTTTATAGGTGCAAGGTATAGGCAACAGAATGCTTAAAAAGGACTATCAAAATGATTTATAATCATGCATTTGAACTAAAAGCAGTTATTGATGCATGGGCAGATCTCTTTGTAGGTCTACTCATCTCTTCCTCAGACCTAGGATACTGCTCTGCATGCTTAGTGGACTAATGATGCCTGAGATTGTATTCCTGCACTGCAATTTAGATCAGGCAGGTAGCCACCTCATTAGCAGATCTTGCTCAGTGGCTTTGATGTGAGGCTCAGATGTTATTTGAATGTATAAAGACTGAAAATAAATAGAAATCAATATACATATATGGTAAAAAATCTATAACTATGAATGTCAAGCTCCCCATTTGGGCTGGTCGTTTGAAACTTTTGCACTAATCTGTTGATGTCTCTGGGGTGTTTCATCAATGGCATCATGTGATCAAGCATTCTGTGTAGCAAAGACTATTTGTTTCAGAGTATACTGAGCATAAAATACTACAGCCATCAGTATGGCCATAAAAGAACATTTGAAACCAAAAGACTCTAGTGTTTGCATGTGGTCCAGGCAGGTTAGGGTGCCTCTTTTGGACCTGATCCAGAAGCCCATCCTTCCGACTGAGGAAGAGGAAGAGTCAAATCTGTTAAACACATCAGTCCACATATTAGCTTTCTGCCTATGTTTACAATTAAACTGCATATCCATGCATACACACGTTTAAGACAGTCAGATGCCTAACGAGGCCAGTCTTTGAACCCAGTTTTGATTTATGCTTTACTGAATATCAAAACCATGCACAAATTTATTGTAAAAGGAATGCAGCCCTCTCTCAGATTCACTCAGGCAATGAGTAGAAAACCACAAGCAGGGACAAGCCCTAGATTCCCCCACAGCCACAGCCAAATCCAGTGTCTTCTCCCAACTGTACATACATAAGCAAACATACACTCATAGATTCTAAACCTACTGCACTACTCATAGACTTTAAGTAGACTTTTATTCTCTTGTTCTTTTTTAAATAACCCAACTGCAGTTTGATTGAAATTTGATTGGAATGTTCAATGAAAAACATGATTTTTGAGAATTTTTAAAAATGGAGTATCTGTTTTTGCTAATGAACTCTCTCTCTATATATTACACTAACATACATATTTTAAGTGCATCAGAAAAATACAGTATTGCTTGTATGTCATTATAGATAGATAGATAGATAGATAGATAGATAGATAGATAGATAGATAGATAGATAGATAGATAGATAGATAGAT
>JAUMHQ010000051.1:7281334-7298973 GCA_032361165.1 Enteromius paludinosus | reverse complement strand
TAGATAGATAGATAGATAGATAGATAGATAGATAGATAGATAGATAGATAGATAGATAGATAGATAGATAGATTTTAAGTGTTTTATTGTCTCTGTTTGTTTCACTTGAGTAGGTTGATTCTCCATATGGTTTAGAGATGCACACTTGGCCAGAACCATGCCGCCAACACACCCCTCATCCCGGAAATCCCACGCCTCTTCAGCTTCTGAAAAGTATCTAAGGATGAATCTCAGGAGTAAGAGGAGGAGTAATGAGGAAAACAATGGACAAGGGAAGAGGGAGAAAGAGAGAGAGAGAGGATGGACCTTAACAAGCCATAATGCAGAGTTACAGATGAAAGAGAGCAGAAATTGGTGTAACAGAAGGAGTCACTGATGGCATAACCAGCCGCTGGGAGACGAGTGCATAAGGTGCTCAGACACAAACAGAGACCTGAAGAATGCTTAGAAGACGGCTTAAAGGAAACGACCGAGTTTGGACAATGTTCAGTGATGTAGATTTAGCAAGGAGTAGTCTTAGGACTAAATGTCTTCACCGGTGTTTTTGAAGTTACAGTATGAAATCAGACCCATTTGTGAAGATAATGTAGTCAACATCCAGCACATCAACAGTAAATTGGTTGATATAGTGATTACTGAGGTGTCAGCACAATAACAAGAGTCAACTCATGTGACATAAACAGCATTAGTGATACACTCAAGCATTTGGTGTAAGAATGTTTTCAAATGATTACAAAGAAATGGCAAATTACAAACTAAATTCAGTTACATTTTCAAAACAATGTATGTTTTTTTTTTTTTTTTTATAATAATCTGTTTTATTTACTTTCACTTTTTAAACATATGAGTAATTGCAGACACTTCTGTGTATCATGCACTACTTGAAATTCAAGAAATCCTATTTGGATTTCATTTATGAATGTGCGATTTCATGACTTTTGTCTATACAGACAACAAAAGCATATTTGAGTTATCTCCTGGAAGTTTTTGCTGCTTGTTTGCTTGTATGAAGTAAGTGTATCACAATGATGATATAATATGCTACACCCCTGTATTAAAATTGATAGTTATGACCTTTATTCAAGTCAGTGTAAAAATACTACTATATAATTATTGCTTTAACACTATTTTAGCAGCCATTCCTGAGAGTTGAGATGTCAAATTAGTTTCACATGCCAGCCGTTCCTGTGATTCTTGATTGAGATCTCAGTTACCTACAAAGCTACTTCATTCCTTCCTCTTCGTCTTTCATCAACAGTCCAATAAACAACAATCACATCTCTGCTATTAACAGAAGCCACAATCACCCAAACATCTGTAAACCTGTGCCGTCACAGCCCTGATTCGCTCAACGGAATGTAAACAGTGTGTATGGAAAGGAATGTCAAATGTCACTTATCTGTGTGTCTGCAGGGCCGGTGCCACAAAGAGCCTGTGTTTGTCATACTGAGGCCTGCGGAGTCACATCTGGGCCTCTGAATGGGGTTTTGGCCTGAGGGATACTGTACAGGAGAGATTCCATAAGATTTCAGCAATGCAAATACACAATATATGAGTTTTTCCAAAAGAGCATTTTTTCTTTTGTGGTTTTGTTCATTTATCAGCCCGTATTCGGAATACTGGAATGATAAAGCTTTGCATTTCTGTGCACGAGAATTTATTGTAACTGTACTCAAAGTATAATTTATTGACTTCCATGTGCTCTTGATATACAAACCCGAACTTAAAGCCAGAGTGCACAAGATCTGGATAGGCATGCTGGGCATTTTAAATGACTGATTCCACATTTGCTTGTGCTTTGAGGACATCGGGAGCTGAGAAACGCCAATCCTGGCTGCAGCATCAAAGGGTGATAAATAAACCTGTTAAACAAGCCTGATAACATCCGCAGAGCTGCTCTCCATCACATATTAAATGCTGCGTTTAAAAACCGGCACTGCATTTATGAGCCGTTGGAAAGCCTTTGCCCAGGATAAAGGAGAACGCTTGGGCCAGCTGGCATCCTGCTCCTCGTGAGATCTGCTGTGGGTTAAAGCACAGGACAAATGCAAACACAGACAGTAAGAGAGAATGAGAGAGACAGATGAACAATGAACTTCATCTGAAGCTTTCTTTTTTCTGATTCATTGCGCAAAGAAAATGGTACTTTCCATAAATATGGTACAAATTTAGGGACAGAAACTGAGGTGAACTGAAGAGTGTGTGGGTGGGAGAGAGTGAGAGAATTCCCTAATTAAAATTTTCCTTCAGCACGAGCATACGAAATTTCAGATCAAGTGCTTAACCTTCAGAAATTGTTCAGTGTTCAACTCAGGAGGTCAAAATATATTGTTTAACAATTTTTGTTAAAATTTCTTTACATTATGTAAGCAATTTAATAAACATTAATGTCTTTACATACTTCAAACAATTAATTGAATAAACATATCAAAAACAAAATAAAACTGAATAAAATAAAATGTAAAAAAAAAAAATGTATAATAATAAATAAAATTCCTAAAATGGGTAAAACAGTAACATGATTTATCAAACATTAATAAATATAAATAATCGACTAATCTAATACAAAATAAACGAACATAATTTCAAATAAAAAACAATGCATACAACAACTCATCTAACAATCCAATACAAAACAAACACAAATAAAAAGAACAAAAAATTTATATAAAATACTGAAATACACCCAGAATGGGTAATATGGTAATAGTGACATCATTTAATACAACAGAACATATCAGACAGAAATAGAGTTGCGTGTAACCAATTTAAGCAAGTAACAAGGCTGGGCTACACTTTGGTAATTAAAATTGGTTAGTGTTTAAAAAGTGTGTTACTATGATCTACTACATGAATTTATAGTAATTGCTTTCATAATAGCTTAATAAACATATCTAACATAACATAGAACCAATATAAAAACATGTCATGTGTGCTTCTAATAAAAAAAAAAACTATATTGTTTTTAGATATAGTGCCAACAAGCCGCTGTTAAAGTTCAAGCACTGTCAGTAACTATACACTGGAACCTCATTCTATTCACAACTGTGACGATATGTGACAATTAAGTCATGCTGACTTCCTTTAAACAAGCATTTTAACAAGTCTCAAAACTTTTATAATTTGTCTGACAATGCAAAAGGGAGAGAAAGAACAAGAAACTGTGTGGGAGAGCGAGTATCGCCTAATTAAAAGTATCAGAAATCTTCCTCCATCAGCATGAGGGGGAATTAATGTGGGGCTGTTGGCACATGAAGTCAATGCTCCAGGCTTCCTGTCTCCAAACAGGCAAACAGGAGGTGCATTGCAGAGAGCCAGTTGCCTTGGTAACAACAACTGAGCTGCATGGATTGCAAGCAAGAAGCGCTAGTGAATTCTCAGGGGGTGAAGTTAACTACACCTTTAAAGATTAAATGTTGACTCAACACAACAGCAAAGCCAACTTACAGAAGCTTACATTAGAAGTAACTACCTCTGCCTTGCAAATAGCTTCTTAGACTGTAAATAAGAAATCATTTATGGAGGACATCGGTATGTGAAGACACAAACTACATTCTTCGCTTCTGGTGAAAAGTTGAAGATACGCATCAATCAACAGCACATTATAATCATTTCTCCGTCTGAACCTTTTATCGAGACCAGAAGTTTTCCAAAGCCTCTAATACTGTATGTCCAGTTCAAAGGCATCTGTCAGTAACGTGCTTCAAAATCTGAAACTTGTGTCAGAATGAGAGTCCATCTTTCTGTAAAAGAACTATACAGAATATACAGAATGCATACAGCATGCCGATTTTGGAGGAATATCTGCAGAATGGAGTTTTGAAACTAAACACTTTATTTAACAGTGTGATTGTTACACACTTCATGTACTAGTTTTAACAGCAAAATATGCATCATTACATAAAACCAACCTTAAATCAAGCCATAATCCTAACCCCAACCTTATAGTAAGTACATGTTATTAATTCAAATTTCTCAATACTTCGAATGTAACAAGGACGCCTACCAAAACTAATTGGCTACTGAAATATTTTCTCAAATCAGACAAAACATGGTATATTTATGGATGTAGTTCTAAGTCTATAAACACTAATGCACGTCTTGATGTAAAAGTGTGATTAAAGTTAGATACAGTATTAGTTATTAGACATTATAGTCCGATGTCTTTTGCTAGCCTTGTTAACATGCATAAGCAGTCAAAGCCATTTGGAAACAGCATTAATCATCGCAAGTTCTCACATTTTTGCAGAACCCTGACAAGTTTTAACTACAGTACACACTCATATTACAGGATCGCTTATTGAAGTGTTATATAAAAGCAAGTTTGTTTATGTTCAGTACAACAACACTCTAACTCATACAATATGATACTGCTTAAATAGCCTTCTATTAGCAGAATGAAGAATATAGCGTAGATGAAGATTTAAAAAAGGTTTCTATTTATAATCCAGAACCTCTATTCTGTGACTGGGAAACCACATGCCTGAACTCCACTGAAGCATCATTTTAACAACAGAGTGTCTCAAGAGCAGCCACAGCTGTGGCCCTGTAGGCCTGAGCTGACAAACAGCTTTTTCAGCTATGAGGGTAAAATACAACAGCTCTACTATGATTTAGCCTCTCTTGCTCGTCTCTGTGTGGAAAAGATGATTTATGCCCGTTTCTTTGTCTCCCAGTGCTGCTCTGGATAATATAATGTGGACAGGTTTGTCCTTTTCTGAGATATGATCTTGGTTTCCATGATTTTATGAAAGCGTGTCCGCGTTGACTGATAGGTTACCTCTAAATTCTTAAAAATAAAGGTTTTTCTTATGAATTTTCAATGAATTATTTTGGGTTTTCCAAATGTAATTAATATGTATGATACATGACATGCAGTGAATTAATTAATAAAATGTGGCCACGATTTAACTAAAATAAAGGAACATATGAATAAATCAGACAAAAACTTATAATTTTTCAAGGAATGTCAATGCAGCAAATTTTTATTAGTTATCATGTCATGTTTAATAGACCAAGTCATTGCTTCATTCATGTAGGGATGATTTCATATACAGTTGCATATTGTGCAGCATTAGAAGCGTGAGATCTAGGTGAGCGTGATAAGATAGTAAAAGTGTGAAGACTGTCTCTGTAAGTAGGTTATGCCCAAGGGTTCACACAACCGTCTTGTCTGAAACTGCCTCTGAATTATGAGATCATTGCAACATCTGCCGGTTAGAGGGACTGACGCTGACGGATGGCCAGGTGTGTGTGTGCTTACTGTACAGATACACACACAGGCTCTCTGCACGCTGATGACAAATGAAAGCGGAAACAAAATGCAACTTGTGTCATGAGATACCCGAAGAGCTGTCTCAATATACTCAATACTCAGTCTGTGTGTCAGATTAAGCCATAAGATACATTCATTACAGAAGGATAGTCTCTCCAACCGCTCCAGCTGCTCATTTGTGGTCAGGAGTTACACTTAGATTACAAGTTCATGTTACATATATATTACGTTAACATCATTCTATTTAGTTATGCTAATATGCTCTTTTATCTACATTGGCCCACTAGTGCATAACACAACATGACACGATACAACACAACACATAATTTAGCTGTTTTGTGTTAATTCTGCTTTTTTTAAAGAAAAACTACATTTGTTGCATTGCGACTAATATACATTGTGTTGTGCTAATTTTGTTGTGTTTCAACTTGTTTTTAGTTGTGCTGTCCATTGCACACCTTTCCTCACTTCCAGTGTGCAGGGATTTAAGAGCTTCGGGCCATTTTCTGAGCTTAGATTTGCTGATGACGGATAAGCCTTCAACCTCTCAGATCACTCACACTGGAGGACACAGATGAGAAATGGGAATCTCCATATTTTCCAATGACCTGACTGCTTTTGCCTCACAGCACTGAGCACATTTGTTGCCTTCATTGTCGTTTATTGAATGGCTTGCTTGAAGCTACAGCTGTTAATTAAACGTATTCAAAAATCTATTTTTGCCGCTAACACTCACATGATGTGCTAATATCTCACTATACCCTCTCTAGGTCTCTGGTCCTGTTAGTTACTGCTTTAAGCTGGAATCATTGGTCTTCCTTCCAGATGGGATGGGCGGAAGGACTGGTTTAACGTTGGCACCTGGGCGGCCCGGGGAGGTGGGGAGTGTTGGGGAGACCCTATCAGAGACCGACCGAGGAGCATCAGGGGTCAGACCAGAGTCCATGTGACCTGCAAATCACCAAAGCGAAAAGCATTATTCAAATAAACTAGAACTGAACATGATCTAATGAGCAGGCCTACAGTAGGTATTCAAAGAAATTTCAAGATCTATGTATTGACTGCTTCTAAAAAGTTATTAGATTACGTATGTACAAATTAGATGCAAAAAAGTGTTTTGTATGAGCACTGAGAAGAAAATGCTTATTACCTCTAAGAGAGTCCTGGTCCTGCCCCAGCATAGATATATCCAAAGGCTCGATGTTGGGCCCTGACCCAGTGTCTGACACCTGGGCCGCTGAGAGCGCTCCTGCTGAGCTCCTCATGGACAGGCCAGAACTGGCACGAGATTCCTCAGAACTGAGACCGAATGAGGGAATAGAAGAAAAAGAGAAAGATTAGGAAGTTAAAATGAAAGTTGCAACATTAAAACCAGTTTGCTGTCAGTAATAGACTTTGTGTCTGTTTAATGCTTCATTTACCCGCTACAATAATGTAATGCCTCAAATTATATAAGATGTTTCACAGTAAATGCTGATGTAATTTCCCATTTTTAAACTGGAAAAATCATCAGCATATCATTTACATGATAGTTCAAAAATATTTTCAAAGAAGCCTCTTATGTTGACCAAGGCTGGATTTATTTGATCAAAAATGCAGTAAAACCACACTTTAGTGAAATATTGCATTTTAAACAGTTTTCTATTTAAATAAATGTAAATGTAATATTTTAGTCTAGTCATCCTTTAAAAAATACTCTAATATGCTTTTTTATTATGCTATTTTAATATCAAAAAGCAAAAATATTTTGTACATTATAAATATCTATACTGTCACCTTTTATTAATTTAATGCAACCTTGCTGAAAAAAACATTATTTTTCCTTTTAAAAAATTCTTACTGACCCAAATCTTTTAAGAGTTGTCTAATTAATTTGACTGCAAATTTGAATGAACTAAGTTTTTATTATAACCCAATCCTCAATTCAGCTGAAAAGAAAATCCAAATAGCACCACTAATATGGAAATGACTCATTCTCTATAGGACTCAAAAACATCAGTGCTGAATAAACAAATGTCTCAAGACACCCATTAAAACTGGTTTTAATCAGTTTTGATTGGCATAGGGTATATTTTTTTTAGAGAGTTGGCAATGGTACCTTTACGGATATCCCAGGATTCCACAGCCTGCATTTTTAATTGATTTCATAAAGAGCACAGTGAAATTCATAACTAGATTGCAAAGTAACAAACTCCAAATACATATTGCTTTTCCCCGGCGGATGAGAAACAAAAAGTCACTGTTTAACACAATTTGGACTAGCACATTAGTTTTGTCATTTTTTTTCCTAGCTAATAAGCAAACGGTGGTGCTCCGCGCAGGCTGGGCAGCTTTGTAAGTCTCCCAGGATTCCTCTTAATGAGCTAAATTACAGTGTATTTAAATATCTTGGGGACATGCATATTTCACAGGAGTAGTCTTGTATTTCCTCGCCTGTTTAGAGTCCCCGAGCTCATACACGGGAGAGGCAAAAGCACCGATAGTCATAAATCTGCATTTACTTGCTCCAACGCATACATCTTCCAGATGGCCTGGGGCATGTCAGCTACCTGAACGCTTTAACTTTGAGCTGGGGATGAAAACTTTGATATTTGAGCCTGAATGTGTTTAAAATGGAGATGGAGGTTATAAACATAAAGGGAGCGGCTACAAGATAAAACACGTCCTGGGAAATGATGTACACAAGGAGAGGGCTTTGGGGAAAGGTTAATTGTTTTGCTGCTCTTGGTCCAGAGGTCAGAGGTGAAAATGTCAAGGTGTGTGTGGCATACCTGCTGTCTTCATCGGGGTCAGGAGCATTGAGGCCAACGGGACGCATTGGGGAGGAAGAGTGGCCGGGTGGGGGCCGGGACTGAGAGGCTAATGATGATGGAGCTGTGGGTGCATTTCTGTGACACACACACAAACAGTATCAGTAAAGCACTATAAACACACTCACCAGCCTGTGGTGGTGCTTTTTGCTGAGGACACAAAATGCGGCATTTTTAAACAAAAACACAACTGTTTTTACAAATCTACACCATTTAACTGTAGCTACAGTACGTAAAATTAAATACAGTATTGAATTATCTGAGAAAAAAAAAAGATTGAAATTTGTACTGAAATATCAGCAAAAAACATTTCAACTTATTAAAAATCAACTATTTCATGTCTCTTATGCACTGAAAATTTCAATTAATCAAAATTACGGCAAAACAGTAATATTGTGAAATATTATTACATTATAACATAGCTGTCATCTATTCTTATGACGCCACAACTGAATTTCTTTTAGCATTATTCCTGCAGTCTTCAGTGTCAAATTATTCTTCAGAAATCATTCTAATATACTGATTTGTTTCAGTTCTTTTATAAACAGTTTTACTGCTTAATATTTTCATCTTTTGATTTATGAAAAGTTCATAAGAACACCATTTATCTGAAATATAAATACTGGTTTAATGTCATTTGAGCAACTTTATGCATCCGTGCTTACTTGTCTCCAAACTTTTGAAAAGTACAGTATACATTATGTATGCTTATCATTTATGCATCCTTAGCTTTGCAATGAGTTCATGCTACATTCTCTTGGAATTATTGTTGGTGTGGAGTAGCTGCTTATGAGAAACATTTCAAATCAGCCATTTCTGAGGTTGTGTTTGAGTTAACATGTTGGTTTAGAAGGTAGCTGCCTAGATACAGACACCATTTGGGTGATCAAAGTTATGTTACCTCTGAAACAGCTCGGCATAAGCACCAGGACTCTTTCCGCTCAGAGCTTCTCGAATTAGCTGCTGGCGTCTGTGATTGGAAGCCATTTCCTGTGGTGTTCACAGAAATATTGTGCTTGCATGAGTGTGAATGTTCATTTCATCCCTATCTGCTATTCCTGGCCACGATAACTTCTGTGGATTTTTTCAAGCCTATAATCGTGTAAAACTAACAGAATCTATAACTCTGACATACCGTAGGAGTCTGCTGTGGGGTCATCTGGGCCTGGATTTTGTTCTGGTAATTTTTGCTGTAGGAGTCCATAAGGTCAGTGGCCTCTGTCGTGTTGGCTGCCAGTAACTCGCCAGTTGTGTCTACAACAGAGTTGTCGTTAGGGCACTCGGCCATCATGAACAGATGTCTGCTGTGGCTGCAGCAGTGAAATGCCATAGCCTCACACTGAGTACAACTATTTACAACTATATTCTTTATAATCCGGTCAAAGTGCCCCGCAGACAAAACCGACTTCATGTAAAGGCCCCATGAAATCAAATTTGGAGTTTTATGTGTTATTTTGAAGAAGCCAATAAAATGAAATGAATACATAGATAAATAATGATACAATAAACTATTAGAATACATATCCAGCTCTAAAATATCATCACTGGAAAGAACATGGTGCATGTCATGTTACTGTATATCATTGGGTCTTGAGACTGTGAAAGCTCACTTGTGGAGGTGTTGTCAGGTGTCACTGAGCTGCTGTCACCTCCTCCTACGTGCTCCTCTAGACCCAGGTACTCCTTCACCAGCTGTTTTAAAGTCTGGTAGGCCTCAGCACGGTCATCTGATGAGGTCAAAAGAAGAGGGCATTTGCTCTCAAGTCGTGTGGTCTATTCCAGCCTTTAGTTTTTTTTTATAATTTACAAAAGAAAATAAAAATGTATTCCTCTAGACATCTAGATAGTGTAGCTGGCCTTAATGGGTTATTACAGGTTTGTTACCACAAGGTATGATGTTGTCAAAGAAGCCAGGTGATTCTCTGTTGGTCCTGGAATACAAATCAATACGAGACACAGCTGTTTCCATCTGAGCATTGCTGTAGAATCCTCTTGCTTTAAGAAAGCAGATGTAACTGTCAACAACAGTGGGGATCAGCAAGACATAACGGGGCTCAAAATATGAGTTCTTCAAACTATACACTCCCTGTTTTGGAACAAACACACAAAAACAGCCAGTGTAATTAACCGCTGAGGCATTTGACACAGTTTTGAGCTAGGTCAACATTGTGGAACCGGTCTTCTTGATGCCATACCTCTAGTTCCATATGCACACAGCAGGCCAGACCTTCGCGAGCCACACGCTCAATAGTTTCCCGTGATAGGCCATACCAATGTCCTCCGTACTGCATCGTCTGGATGAATTGACCCTGACAGTGAAAGAACAAAACAAAAAAGACACTGTACTGAGCTTCGGCACAGATTCACTGAAGAATGTCCTGAACTCTCGACCTTTGGGTTGCAAGGGAACATCGTTCTTCTCGCACAGACAAAACTTTGACCCCTGTGTTCAACTGCACCTGGGTCCATTTAGCTGCAGCAACGCCGAAGTCGTTCCCTTGTCAAGCTTTTACTCGCACAAAGCAATTCGCAAGCACATGTTCTTACATCTCTGGTCAAGATGGTTTTAAAACATAAGTACAAATCCCAACCATGCTCTAATCCTCTACTCTATTTGCTTTAACAGGCCCAGAGAAAAGCACCAAGGAGTGGTGGAGGAGTCTGCAGAATCCCGACACACATCTGTGTCGGTGTGATATAGGTAGGGGAGGTTAGTCTGTAAAACTCGACTCTGTCTCTTTCTCTGCTCTAGAGGCATAAGGTTATAATCACACATCAAAAGGCTTCCTTCCAGCCTCTATCAATCAATAACATTGGACTTATATAGCAACACTAAAGAGCTAAATGAGATAGTGGCGGCACAGACTAGGTGTGTGCTCTCTCAGAACCACCTGAGGGGCCTGGGGAAAAAGAGAATCTAGGGCGAATTCTTTCCTCTTTTCACATTTTTGGCATGTCATTGCTTTATAGACCAATATGGCCTGGGGATGTCTGTTTCTGCAGATAGATGAGCATAAAACTGTAACACAAAAATCTAAATGTGTAGGATATGAGTAAAATACTGCCAAAGCAGATCAAAATATGATAAAAGTCTGGACAGATAATTACCATTTGAATCATGTTCTGAAATTCTTCCTCAGTGACGAAGTGATAGTCGGATCCATCCTCTTCCCCATAATAGGGCCCCCTGGTGGTGTGGCACGCACTAAAACAAACAAATTGGTCAAAGAAACTAGGGGGCTGTTCCATAAAACAAGATTAGAGTACAAGCCAGGCTTATTTTGGTTAGTCAGGCTTATTGTCAGTAGATTTGACACAAAATAAGTCAGACTAACTGAAATAAACCTGGCTTATTGGGTAAACTTGTTTTTTGGAATAGACCCTTGGACTGCACTATTGAAATATATATTCAGATATGCCTTAGTGTGATTATCATATTGCAAAAGCTCTAAAATGACAGCACAGTTTTTAGTTGCAGTTAAATGCCAAAATAAATGGTTAATAGTTTAATTTTTTAATATTGATTTTACAATAAAATATCAGTGAAATATATTTCTTATTTTATCCAGGACATTTAATTATTTATTTAAGAATAATTATTATTATATAGTCATACTGAATGGGTCAGAAAACAGGTGAAAAATCAAGTGAAAAGCACTAGAAGAATGGTTCACACAAGATGTCTTCAGAAAAAATAAGCTTTTTAAAATTATTTTTATGTTCTATGCAGATGCACAAATATTTTCATATTGCAATACATATTGCAGAAAACCAAAACACTGCAATGTCATTTCCCCCCAATAAAGTGCAGACTCCCAAACTGCTACTTACCCATAAGCAAAATAGTCGCTAAATTCCTGGCACAGCTTATGGGATAGTTCCCTCTTGCCACAGGCCTGGGGGCCGGTGAGGACCAGCATGGGATACGGAGCATCCAGACTAGGGAGAGTACTTGTGGAATAATATGCAAAAATGCATATTAGTTGTTGTGAGTGTGACCCGTGTTATTGAACTTCATGTGAGTTAAACCACCAACTGGGTGACTTCAAACATCCTCTCTAAAAAGCTCGAGATTCATTTTAGTTCAGACCTAAACACTGTGAGTGGTTTGAAGGGCTTTCTGCTTAAGTGGCCTTTGTGGACTAGACAGGCTCAAAAAATGAAGAGGAAAGTGGATCGAAAAGTCGTACCTGTCAAAAATAACCTGAGGTTGCATGAGCTGATATACCAAGTGGGTCATGTGATCTCTGGCTGCGACCACCTCCAGAGGAGGGTCGTACTTGTTCACAGCAGACACCTGAAAATGAAAGACAGAAATGAGACTCACTACTCAACCCTGACATAATCATTCAAATACATGCTTGATTTTCAGACAAACTTTCAGAGTTTTCAAGTTACTTTCAAATTCTTACAATTCAGTTCAGCCCTTGAACACTGAGCTCTTGACTTCAACCAGCCGGCAAATGCTCTTCAAAATGTTTTCTATTTTGTACAAAAATAGGCTTCCTCCATTTCAAAGCCATAAACAGTACTTCACTGTTTTTTTTTTTAGAAACTAAAGATGTAAAGCAATCGTTCCTTCTACTCCAGATCACACAATCACCTTCTCCTCTGCAGTTACACTGAGTTGATCCAGAATTATGATGTGCTGAAGAAGGAAGATCACAGCTAGTCTATAGTCATCCTGGTCCTGCAAGAAAGTATTTGGAATTAAGTATGAGGTAATGATGACATTAGGTCCAGTATTGTGGTTCATAGATGTTTATGGTGCTTTCACCTGAACTGGGTTTCTGAGGAGATTCATTTCTCTCAACAGTATCAGGTCATGCAAATGTGCGGCCTCCTTTACTTCATTGATCTGATACACAAAGAACAACAAAGAGAATTATGAGTTGAGTGAAATATGATACCACATACAGTATACACTCTCAGAACTTCAAAAACTTTCCACTGGGGCAGAGCCCTCAAAGGGAGATCAGTTTCATAGTTTCATTACCTTAAGGGAATTTATATATATACATATACATAGTACTAATTTCTGGCAGATCTTACATTTTCCTTTCTAACCATTTGTTACTTGGTTAAATTGGTCCCTTTTGGTGTTTTATGCTCTGAGGTACAGTATAACTTTAAAGCTACTTGCAGAATAATAGGACAGGAATTTGCCAGCTTCTTTACCAGATTGCTCTCAAGGTTGATGTTTCCCAGGAGATTGAGGTTCTGGAGACCAGAGAGGCTTTGAATCCGGTTACAGGACAAATCCAGAACCTGCAGGTTGCTTAGAGTCTGGAGATTCTCAATCTTCTGTATCACATTTCCACTCTTAAAAAAACCCCACATATATACAACTTTCATTTCAATGAGGTAAAAAAACAGTAAGTCAAAAGCTCTGCACATGATCTGCAGGGTCATGTGCCATTTCTGTCTGGCTGTGGCTGTGTGATTGACAGGTGAGCTCAGGTAATTCAGGGCTGATGGGTAGGGACTGACAAGCGAACATCTGGTAAGATGTAGTGAGTGCATATCAATGAACAAGAGGCTTCCCGTACAGCCTATGTCTGTCTAACCTCGCTTTACTAGCCCTTGAATTAGGTTTGAAATCAGGGTGCAATCGTTTTGGTTGAGTTTAGGGTTATTATAATTAACTGAAACCATTAAAAATGTTTGAAATAAACTGAAATAGAATATAACAAACTAAAACCAAAAACTATAACAGAAAGCAAATTAAAACTGAATTCATATAGACATAAACAATAATAAAAAAATTACAAAAGCAGACAACAAAATGACTAAAACTAAATAAAATAAAAATTAAAAAATTAAAAAAACATGTCCAAACATTCTAAAATATGTTGGTGATGCTAAAATAACACAGATCAGGTCCTTGAATCTAATTGGATTCAATACAAATTAGTATTAGTTTTTTTTTATTAAATGGCCATTCCACAACACATCAGAGTGTCAATACCCTACAGTAAATGAGAGAAAACATCTTAGCTTCACCAATATTTTTGGCAACTCCCTCAATGAAAAGGGTCAAATTGACAACCTAATGTGAGGGCCAGAAAAATTCCAGCTTTTAAAGCCGTGGCCTTATAATAACCCCATGCCTGGCGTAGAACAGCAGGGAACAACAACCACGAGGGGCTCTGGAAGCCCCAGAACCAAAGTGTGATGGGTGTGAGCGGAACAGGCTGACAGGTGCACGCTGTTCAGGGTCTCAGAATAACCGGGGGGGTGGACAGGTTCAGCGTGTGGGAGAGTTAGTTTTTTTTGAAAAGGGTCCAGGCTCTCTCAAGCCAGCAGCTTGGCCTCGTGAGACGTGGACACCAAAGGACGCTGCGCTGCTGACGATGAAGAATCTCTTTGATAAAGGACAGGATAAACATCCTTCAGCTGAGTGGCAAAGGTCTGGTGGCACGCTGGCCGGCCATATGGCGGGCTTCAACACCAGGCTTTGTTATATTTTCTGAAAAGGCTGGAGCTTAATCGTGCATACTGTCTAAAAAATACACAGTTAGATGATGGTTTGGGAAAAAAGAATAACTGTCAGCGGTATCAAAATGGTGCCAAAACAAGAGGCTGTAGTGTTGCCCACACGATCACGGGAAAAAAAAGCATTGTAACCTTTCTAAAAGTGTTGACACAACAACATAATCTGAAAGAGGATGGCAGGTGATGGGGAGATACTACGGGTGAGCAGAAAAATATGTCAACAGGTTTTGCAGGCTGACGTTAATTAATCCAACAGAGAATCATAAACACTTAGAGGAAAGACAGGAAAGACCTCTCATTTCTGCATTCCAGTCTCAAATTAAAATCAAGCGTGATTACATTTATTTATCACCCCATCACGGAGAGACATATTTTCCCAAACAGAAATTAATATTTTATAGTTACATATTCTATACCTGTCCTGCCGTCCCACTGTTAATTTTTCACCTCAAAACACACCTTAATTAATCTGCAAACCTGCTCTTAACAAGTAAATATTTCATGAAATACATTCATATTTTATACTTCTCTGCACTTATTAATCATCGGGAATACATTAGCTGTGTTGGATGGGTGTTGCTGTTATAAATGGTGAGTAGTACCAGGCAGAGCTTTCTGAGAGGCAGATGGTCCAGACCCCTAATGCGGGAGATGTTGTTATGGGCCAGGCTGAGGTGTGAGAGCCTTTTGCACTTTTCCAGCCCCCTGATGGCACTAAATGAATTATCTGAACAGCAAGGGACAGTCAAAGAATGTTTTGTACACTTGTTTTTAACAAATCAATAGTTTAAAGTCCACATAAATCAGTCAACAACTTTTATTAGACACTCTTAGCTATTCAAATTCTGGGATTTTTCTTTTTGGTTGATATCACCGATCCATATTATTTTTTTACCAACATGCTCCATTTTGGCATGTGACACGCACTTTTCCTGCTCCAATCGATTCACAAAATCAATAGAGCATTCCGTTTGTACTCAGAAGCACGAAATTCTAAGTTTCCAGTATGTCCCATTTTAGTTTGGGGACCAATTCAATTAACCATGACTTTTGCCTCAATACACTTAAAATTTCTTTTTTAATTTTCAAGGGTTACTCCATCCCAAACTGAACATTTTGTCATTAATCACCCATGTTGCTCCAAACCAGTAAAAGCTTAATTCATCTTCGGAACGCAATATTTTGGATGAAAACCGGGAGGCCTTTGACTGTCCCATTAACTGCCAAATAATTACTGCTGTCGAGGCCCAGGAAAGCCTGAAAGACATCTTCAAAATAATCCAAAATAGTCAGTGGTTCAACCTGAATTTTATGAAGTGATGAGAATACTTTTTGTACTCAAAGAAAATAAAAATAACGACTTTTTTCAACACTTCGTCTCCTCTGTGTCTCTCCGCATCACTGTGGCGTCATTTTGGAGAGTTTTCGCTAAATGGTTTTCATCCAAAATATCTTAAATTTACTGTAGTTCTGAAGATGGTTTTGGGGGATTGGGTGATTAATAGTCTCAGCCTCAGACGTCATGCCCACGGAACATTGGCTAAACGTCTGATGCATATGGTACGCTTAACTAGAAATCCTTCGGGAATGTCGAAGTCGTCATCCGATTGGTTGAATTTTATCGGATTTCCCGGGGGAATGCGAATGTTGCGTTTATTTTTGGTCCGCCGGGAAACAAAGCGCAGATGTGTGATTGCGTAAGAAAAACTGCTGTGTTTACATGACAATGAGCATTTATCAAGATCAGCTAAACGTTGGATTCTCAAAAGTATGCGAGGTTCACGGCATAGACTCTTTAAGAGATGTCCAGGAGGTAGTTGTGTGTCTCCTCCTATGGAAGATCAAGTGAAGTACCTAACTGAGAAGGGAATATCATCCACGTTTGCGGGCAAACATGAAACAATAGACGCTGACATCAGCTGGCCTATTCAGTATTGTGTTGGGTTCTCCAGAATTGCTTGTGGGTGTTAAAAAGTTTAGATCAAACAGATGTTTACCGCGAGCGTCTCATCGGGATTTTCTATGCTGACTGACTTGTTGCACGGCGTTCTGTTGTTGTGGGGACATTTCCACGCACCTAAACGTGACGCTGAATCAAACGAACTGTGATTGGTTGTTTGACATGTCGGTCAAGCGGCCTTATGGGCGGGCCTTGGCCAAAGAAAGTGGCTATGAATTCCAGACCTTCAGCCGTCAGTCTGAAGGTCTGGCTACACGAGACTAGGTGATTAATGACAAAATTTTCATTTTAGGGTGGAGTAACCCTTAAAAACAGTTAGTGAGATTGTTTAGGATTTATGTTAAATTTTTTTAACTGGTACTACTAACAATGGTTGCAATACAAGAATGCAGTCAACTCAAATTTGATATCATTCCCAGCTCTGACAAAGTAAAATGAGGTGCGAATGATGTGTCATGCTTTGCATTCTTCAAAAGGATACAGTCAAGAATCAGTTTGGTCAAAGAGGAATATGCAGAAAGATCCTTCATTACGGACATCTGGTTATGTGAGACATTTACCTCCTAAATGGTAAAAAAAAGAGAGAAATGGACAGTTTGTGGAAGACAAAACATCAGTGTTTAAAAAAAAATAGAAAGAAAAGTGTTTACTTTTTAAATTACAATAACCCTCATTAAATGAGTAAAATCAATTATAAGGTAAACCCTACACTTAATTTACAGTAAAACATCTCTAATGAAGCTAATTTTTCATTTACTCTTGCATAAGAAGGTTGAACCTCACATGCCATCACATTTTCCCCTCTGTATTGAATTGAATCACCTTGAGATTTTTTGGCGGCTGGAATCCAAAGAACTCAGTGAGTTGGTTATGGGAAGCATCCAGTATGATGAGGTGTGGCATGTGACTCACGCAGGATAGATCTACCAGTCACAAAACATTAGGCAGAAAGAGCGGGAGAAAGATGGATGACAAGCATTCGCACAGCTGAGATTATTTATCCCGCTACCAAGCAACCATGAAGGGCACGGATGAAAAAAAAAAATCTGGCAAACATTTTCAACAAGAGGATATTAGAGCAAATATCTACATTAGTGGA
>JAUMHQ010000051.1:7260888-7273930 GCA_032361165.1 Enteromius paludinosus | reverse complement strand
CTCTTCCATCTCCAAACATATCCATATGCCTGCTCTTCTCTTAATCCCACATATTGAGATTTTTGAACGTTTTATGAAACGTGCAGCAAGTGTATAGCTTATGAATACAGTTCATGTACACATCTAACCTCTGATCCAGCACATTTGTTCTGAAATAATCTCTTCCCAATCGTCCCTCCGTAACATTTTCGTCTCGTTTTTATTCGTTGACGAAAATGTCTAAAGATTTTCGTCACAGTTTTTGTCTCCTCAAATTAGTTTTCATTCGTTATAGTCTCGTTTTTGTCAGTGAATAAAATGTTGTTGACAAATATTATGATGAAAATTATTCGTCAACGAAATGAACATACAAAAATACAACTTGGTACACAATGGGGACTAAAAGTTATAAGATACTGGAATTTAAATCTAGAAATTGATTAGATCTGGAAATACATAGTAAATTTAAGGATTACATAACAAAAACTAAAATTAAAATAAATAAATAAATAAAATAGAGCACATCCCATATACCAGATACTTAAAGTCAAGTAAAACTTTCAGTTCAAATTGTCACATATCAAACTGATTCATGATCATTTTGACTCACAAAACACTGTGACACATAAACCTCCGGCCAAACACATAACCACACACACTCACTGGAGCTCTGGGGCAGGTTGCTGAAGAAGGCCCTGAGACGGGTGGCGAGCCACTCCATGCTCTCCTGCAGGTTAGCGAGAGCCTTCAGATCACTGACGTCCCTGAGAATCTCATTCTGAGGAATCAGCTTATCACCCAGATTCCCCGTCAACACCTCAGACTCCTTGGCAAATGCCGCCCTGAGAGACAGAAGAGAGAAACAATGACCATTCGTGTTTTAACGTGTGCTTTCCCTTACTTTCCTTCTCATGAGCTTCACAGACACATTCAGATGAATGATGCTCAAGCAAATCTATAAAGTCAGTATTTTCTTTGACCTCCTCCTCTACAGGTCCGTGATGAATGTGGGAGGGAAAAAAATCCAAGCGGCTCATTTCTGAGCACTGCGAAATTCCTTAAGATAAAATGCAGCTTCTATTGAACAGAAGACATTTTAACAAGCTTTTATCATTCTGTATAGGATTGCCATACATGTGGCATAATCCCTCTTTAGCTGATGAAACTGTCAGGGTCATTTATATGATAAAAGCCTCCCGCTCGCCGTCGGCGCTTAGCTTCAACAGGTCGGCTAGATTGGATTTTTCTGTCCCACATAACCAGTTCATTTATTTATTGTACAATTGCAGGCCATGGCACATCCAAACCGACGGGAGAACACTTTGAGGGCAATTTTGATAAAAACGATGGCCCCCCTCCCTCTCGTCCAATCACAGTTTTCCTCATACTTGTGTCTTCTTTAATTCAAGTGTGCACTTGAGAGGAAAAGGCGGAAAGGGAGGGAGATATAGCGAGCAAGTGAATTGAAAACAGAATTGCGTGTGTGTTTGGGATGCTGGAATGTTTTGGCAGATAGTGTGATTGCCTGCAGTTGAGTTTGTTCTTGTTCAAAGATGTCTGCTGAGGCTATAAGGGCCAGATTTCATCCTCTGTAACAGAGCACACCAAAGAGCTTCATGTGTGTCTTACAGCTAAAAATAACCTTCATTTTCGATGAAGACAGAAAGCCCAAATGCAATTTCTGAAGTTGAGTACATAAGTGTGTTTATTGATCTCTTTACCGGACGTAGAGTCCTGTTGATCTGTGTTACACAGCAAATGTCCCACGGTGTCTCTGACTGCACATTATGTGAGCTGATAGGAGTTTTGTGAGCGTGTTTGTATATGCTGTGTGCTCTGTGATGAATCTGTGTGGTGAGCTCACATCGGGGACGGTGTGTATTTGTAGTATGTATGTGTGTGTTGGCATGTGCTCTGCTCTCACCGTGTGAAGTCCTCTTCCTCTTCTCTCTTCTGTCGGAGCTGTCTGGGTTGGGTCATGCTGGCCCAGTTGGGCAGAGACTGCAGCAGACGGCTGATGTCTTCATCTTTAGCCCAGGATGCACTGATGGTCAGCTTCTCCTCGGACTGGACAATACCCCTACAACAAACACACACACACACACACACACCACACAAAAACACTTCAGGATTAAACTCTGGGAGCATATAAAACTGTGAACAACATATTTATATAAAATGAAACAAAAATAAATGCACATTTAATGTGAAAAATGTAATGTGTATGCAAATATAAATGACCAAAATTATTATATTAGCTCCACAGTTCAATGTGACTGAAAACATCTGCTATATACTGGGCTGACATGCTCTATCATCCTCCTCAGATCATTATTAATGTACACTACAAAAGCTAAAAACACTATGAAATTTATATTCACACATTTAAAAGTTCATTATCTAGTGTTTCGTTAAGCATTATATAATGATGTTGTTAATGACTTGTAAATGGAAGCTACCATAAAGTGTGATGAAACTCTGAGTAAGTAGCTAAAATAAGAACAAAGTCAATGATTGGCTCAGGAATTGGACAAGCTCCATTTCACTTCACGTCTCAAAAAGTGGCAAAATATGAAAATGAACCGTAAGTTCAGATTAATGTCTTCAGTATTAAACGTGTGCACTGGATGACAGCTGAACGCGGTTCTGCAGAAGAGCTCGGAAGATACAGAGAGGCAGACGAGGCTGCGGATGAATGAACTGTTATTGTCTGCCACGTGTAGATTGAACAGATCATGTAGAACGTAATGCAGTGCATTTCACTCATCTTATGGATGAGAAAGAGGGAGAGAACAAAAGACAGACAGAGAAGGAGACAAAGAGAGAGACAGATTGGTAGCATGTGATTATTGTGCGAGGAAACAGCTGCCTCTGCACTTTCTACCCATGATTGAGCTCAGTTCAGACCCCTGCTGACTTACACATATGTGAGCGGACACACACACACACACACTTCACTTAAACACATGAGCAGACCAATCACAAAATGTTTCTAATACCAAAGTTTTCAAAAAATCAAGTAGTAGACAGATTTTCCTTCCTTTTAAAATGTATCTCTAACTCTATTAATGAAGATTAATTAATGATCTGAGGCATGATGTAATTTATTGATGTACGATTATGCTCTTTATAAAATTAATTACAATTATAGAGAAATCCTCCATCTGTCAGATTCACTTAAACTTATCTTTTTGCACTATTCATTAGAAGAACTGGCTTATACGAGTCGTTCATGAATCTGTCTAAACTGATCATGCTGTGTGTTTTTGATCCACTAAAAAGAACCACTACATAACAGTCAATTGTCTGATTACTCTGGTCTTTTGTTCATGAAATGCACTGGTCATGCTTTCATGTTTTTAATTCACTAAAAAAACGGACTCATTAGAATCTGTATATTTTTTATTCACTAATAAGAGTCAGACCATACTGGTCATGCTGTATGTTCTTTTTTGCATGCAGCCCATTTTGACAATAAGATTTAACCACACAGGTAAAAAAAAAAGAAAGAGGTTATATCTGTAATTAATTTATAACTACACTTTTGACCCCTTCCTTACAACTTAACCCACCCTTAAACTTACCCATATCACCAGACCTGTCTCTAACCTTCCCAATATCCAACTTCAATAGCAATACAATATGACCACAATAAGTACATTGTACTTATTTTTTGATTTAAGTACATAGTGATTAAGGCCACCTACTGTAATATAAAGTGGCTAAAAATGACTGTGTGTTACAGTATTATTACCTGTATGCAGAATTGCAGATCTCTTTGTACTCCTTAAGCTTGTCACAGACCATCTCCAGGAACTGGTTGGAGTATGCGCTGAGGTCCTGCATCAGACTCATTAGATCCTGAATGGACTTCTCCACAACCACAGTGCTCTAAAAACACAAACAAACACACACTCAATATGATACGCTCCGAAGTCAGGGCATCACCTCTATTCATTTCTATGGATCAGATGATTGCCTTAGAGACTGTAAATGTCGCTGTTGTTAAGGTGCGGGGGAGGTTCTGGTCCGAGGTCAGGGTTGAGTTTAAGAACTGCCAGTCCAGACGCCCTCTATGAAGGACCGTTATAGACTACAAAATGCTTCAGTCATCTGCTCAACTGCTCGCTTTAGAGCAAACATGTCAAATAGCTCGAAAAACAAACACGATCAAACCCCCCATTCTCCTGTCAGATCCAGACAACCCTTCTGCCGTAAATGAAGCATGGCGATATATTATTTTATACAGTATGTGTTGCAATGACAAACCTCCACTTGTCCACATCCTTCAAGCACTTCCTCGTCCTCAGCCCTCTCTACCATTTACCAATTTCACCTTGCCATCAAAGCTAATGACTCTAATAGTAGAATATCTCTCTCCTAGAACAAGGCACAAAAATGGATCACGTTTTAAACACTATGAAGGGCCAAAACAAAAGAGCCATGAATGTTTGCATGGCTCCTAACATTTGGCTGTGTTTCTAATGCCAGCAGTGATTGACTGAAAGTGACAGGGAACAGCAGCAAGGCGTTGGCAACTGTGCTGCCTAGCCTAGTGCACAGAATCATAATTTCCTTGTGGCATTGGCACAAACTGTCTGTTTAATTGGACTCAGCACTGACTCAATCCAACCACATTGTGAGCCATCCTGCCCAGCAGGGGGCAGTGGCGAGTGCCCCCGAGTAGTTTGTTCTTATTAGCGCATTGCTGCACATTTGACGTACAATCTGCTAATACACATATCGGTGCCTGCTGTTTGTGCCCCCTGCCTGAGCCCTGGGGGCGGAGAGCGAGGTAATGATCCGTGGTACTGCCCTGGACCGTTGAGCTCTCTCGCACTCAACTGCAACAGAGAACCAAGGGGGTGCGGGAGAAACGACTCAGCAGGGGAACACTGGCTTTCAAAGCTGTGCCCCTGGTCACACTGGAACAAGTCCATCAACGCCATAGAGTGTCCGATTATGTGTGTGAACGAGTGTCTGGAGAAGATTGGCATGGTTACCAGGAAATGAGCATACATATCAAAATGTTAATTGAGTATCCAGTATATATATATATATATATATATATATATATACATAGAAATTGATAAAATATGGATGTGTGTTAATTTTAATTTTTAGAAAACTATGCATATTTCTTACCATATTTTTAATCAAGTTGATGGATTTTGATATACAGGTATCTTGGAGAGATAGATGGACGGACTAATAAACAGTTATTTTATATATCAGATTTTTGGAATATTCAGGATGGACAGACGGACGGACGGACAGACAGACAGACGGACGGATGGACGGATGAACAAACGAACGGACGGACAGACAGACGGACGGACGAACGAACAAACGAACGGACGGACAGACAGAGACAGACAGACGGACGAACGGACAGACAGACAGAGACAGACGGACGGATGGACGGACAGACAGAGACAGAGAGATGGACGAACGAACAAACGAACGGACGGACAGACAGAGACAGACAGACGGACGAACGGACAGACAGAGACAGACGGACGGAGGGACGGACAGACAGAGACAGAGAGATGGACGAACGAACAAACGAAAGGACGGACAGACAGAGACAGACAGACAGAACAGAACAGAACAGAACAGAACAGAACAGACAGACAGACAGACCGAGAGACAGAGAGACAGACAGAACAACAGACAGACAGAACAGACAGAACAGAACAGACAGACAGAACAGACAGACAGACAGACAGACAGAACAGAACAGAACAGAACAGAACAGAACAGACAGACAGACAGACAGACAGACAGAGACAGAGAGACAGACAGACAGACAGACGGACGAACGGACGGATGGACAGACAGACAGACAGACGGACGAACGGACGGACAGACAGACAGACAGACAGACAGATAGACAGATAGACAGACAGATAGATAGAATGTGTGTGAATTTGTTGTGGCCTTTAGAAAAGTGAAAAATTAACAAGTGGATTAAAATCGTAGTCAATATTTATGATGTTGGTTAATTCTATATAAGCAACATAATATTGAATATATCATACATTTCCAATATACTGCTTAGAACCTAATAAAAGCTGCAGAGACTGACCCGAGAAATATCATAGTGAAAGGTGCAATATTTGGTCTCTCTCTCCCCGTCTCATTTGTGAAGCTCAATATTTCCCAGTAAACAAAGTCTCTAAGCTCCATTATTCAAGTAACAAATGCCCCAGCGCTCTGCGGCACATGTCTAATTCTCCTCATTTAACACACTCATTCGTCTTAGCCCCAGAAATCATTAAAAAGTAATCAAGCTCCTGAGAGAGAGAAAGAAAGAAAGAGAGAATGAGAGGAAAACAGAGCTGAAGGATGGATAGAAGCCTCACAAGCGAAACAGACAGACAGACGGCAAGAGCTTTAGAGAAAAATCAAACCAGCAGAGGTTCTCTTGTTTCATCGCAAGCAAAATCCTTCCTTTCTACTTAAATGTCAGACTGTGCCATGGGAGGTTTAAGATCTGTTGCCGGAAATGTCTACGTCTCCTGACCCATTCTTACTCCGCTCACACTACAGAGCACCTTGGAATTCTTACTGGAGTACGTCCAGCTGTGCCAGCCTTGATTACAGTCCTGCTTCTTTGTACAGAGGTGTTTAAAATGAGCAGAGCCGCTGGAGGGAGTGTTTGCTAATGGCAGAAGGTTTAGCGCAGTATAAATGAAGAGAGTCATAATAATGAACGCTCAGCATGCAGTGGGACTCGACTGGTGAGCATCAATAAGAGGAAAAAAACACAACACGCAGTGGAGCGGAGCGAGAACTTAACGCACATGCTTAGGGACACTCAGAGGCCAGAGTGTGTATATACATACAAATCACACTACACATGCACATGCAATGCTAGGAGAACCGTGAGAGTTATAGCAGTGATGGCAGAGGCACCAAAATACCCATGTTTGCCTGTCTTAAATAAGTAATCATTTTTGTGAACTTCACAATGTATTTTTTTTTTTAAAGCAGAAAATAAATAAATGAATAAATAAAACACTGTGAAATATAATTGCCTCATGTACCTGTATTTGTCCTTGTCAAGACAGCTTTTGACTTGACAGAATGCCTTTAAATTATAACCATATAAACTTGAACACAGTCTGTGATCAGGCTTTAAATAACTATATGCAAATACAAATTTAATTTCAGGTAACAGGTTTCAAAATCTGGTGTCCTATAACTAGAATTAGTCACGACATGTGCTTAGAGCTGCTTTACGCAGTTTCTGCTTTTAAGTCATTTAATGAGAACATTCCCACTGTCTCTTCATATAATCAGTCAATTAGAATTTTTGCACTTTCAAATAAATGAGTAAAGTTTTTAACATCTTGACAGAATAAAACTTTGTAGTCTGTACTTTTTACATCCCTGCAGCGTGAGTAAAAGTATAAAACTGATAGTTCTGGTCCTTGATTCTGATTGGTTGAGCCGTGTTCGAAGCTGTTGTAAAATATTCCACAAACATACAGTACACCTTTGTTTATGTCTGTGTGTTCAAACTACAACCCTATCTGTGGGACTACATTGTTTGGTGGAAGAATAATGTTTTTTATTAATATCATTACACTTTATTGGATCTGTTTCGTTTTGTGAAACCTTCCTACATAAAGAATAACCATGTTATAAAAGCAATAAGCTCCATGAAGCTGTGGATTACAATGAATTTACAACGCCCCTCAGCTGTTATAAACTGCTGCTTCTCGGGGCTTATGGCTTCAGTAAGCTATACTAGAATATGAGGTTCAAAAATGTACATTTTAAAACTTCTTGCTTTACGTACAGAATAAGTAATGCATACAGTATAATATAACTGTAGGTAATATTTAGCATATGAAAATAATTGTGATGTCAGAGTATTTAAAGACTATATGAAACATTGAACAATTTAGCTTTGATTTCTTAAGAATTAATGAATGAAGTGAGACATACCAAGCAAAAAAATATATGAAAAAATATATAATAACATAACATATATATATATAAACAATAATTATACATTTATATAACATTTCTTGTTTTTCTGTTTTTTTTAACTGCATTCATTTCCATTAAATCTCCAAGCCTGGAAATCCCAATATGTAAACATTTTTGGGTTTTCCATGAATGTGAGAACACGGAATCCAGTTCAGAATGGATGACAGGCTGTTGGACAGATGTTGAGATGAGGCTGTGTGTGTTTAGAGGAGGTTCACGGGCCATGGGTTTTCTCCATTAATCCAGTTCTGACCCCATAGCACAGAGTTCAGAGCATTTAACCTGAACTGTTCCGGCACTTCAATTACACCACACACACACACACACACCTACACCAAACCCATATCAGCAGGTTGAAAATCCAAACATTTCTGTGCATTTACAATACACGCAAACCTGATATTAGCAGAAATCATAGTAAACTAATGTGGTAGAGTCATTTCTTATGTTATTAGAAGTGTGAAAACGCATGCAGAACACACAAGCCTCTCCAGGGTAAAGGAGTGTAATGCATGAGAAAGGCAGCGGTGCGACAGTTCATTCATCACTGTCAGTGTGACCGTACACCACTGAGACCCACAGACATGCACACACGTGCCAACATGACCCTGCCACTCAACCGCAGCAACACCACAACACATCTGTGTGGACAGATGCAGGAGTTTGCTTCTGCTGGTGTGTGTGTGTATTGCCTTGTTTAAAGGGTTAGTTCAAATAAAAAGAAAATCTTGTCACTGTTTATGCAATCTCGTGTCATTCCAAACCTATATGAAAACAAAACAAGCTTTAATCTCTCAATATAACGAAATTGAAAACAAACAGGGACTACGAAGTTCCAAAAAAGCATAATAATAATATATATATTTTTTAATTGTATTTATAAAATGTTATTTTTTTTATTTATTTTTTTTTTTTATAAGTATTACAGTTTACAATTATAATTTTTATTTTTTAAATTCAGAATATGTAATATTATTTTTATTTACTTTGGTATTTTATATTTTTTTATTAGTATAATTAAATAATGTATTATTTTCTTCTTTCAGGTTGGCCATTTAGCTAAAAAGCTTTCATACATGAAAAACATGAAGTTGAATAAGTGATGTTTATTTGTGTGAACTATTATTTCAAGCCTTTATTATGGCTCTCAGCATCCTGCGACTGACATTGTTTGAGTCTGACGGGAGGAAGCACAGGCCAAACACACAGACGCAAACCACAAACATGCATGACATGTGTAAGAACTAAATGTAAGCCTGTCATTTCTTCTAAAGCGAGGCGTGTGAGTGACAGGCTCAACCAGCGAAGCAAACGGAGCGGCATAATAACACCAGGACTGCATTTCCTGCTGTAAATCCACCGGCAAAGGATTAAGCCTGTTTTATTCGAAGTGATTTAAATATAGGTACAGGCTCTCTATCTCCAGAGGAGAACTGATTACTGAACAAATGAATTCAATCCAAATGTAAATTCACATTCAACACAGCAACACAGGGTCAATCTAAGATGCGTGTTTATGGGTGTGTGCATGTATATCGACTTCATTTGAAGCTTCTAATCAAATCAAGAATTAATTTGTGCCAAAAATACCACCGATTTGAATACAAAGCACAAGAAAAATGAAGTTCTTGGCATATATACAGAACCTCTTGTACCTCCAAACTTTGCTTACTCACTTTTTCTTTCTTTTCCAGAGTTCTTCAGAGTCTTACTTCAGCATAATAATACAGACCCACACATAAATCTATCATAAATGTAGCAGCTCTGAGATTCAACTTTATGATTAGTTCTCAGTTGCGCACACAGGCTCACATACACCCCCCTGAAATAGAGCCATATGGGGCTAATGGTGCAGAGAGGGGAACAAACAGAAGGCAATGATATACACATTATCATTATGGGACGGATGTTTGTGTGCACACATATGTATGCACACACCCTACAGCACTGGAAATATACGGAAATATTTTTTAATGACTTAAAAGAGCAGTTGTCTTCAAATTCAGCATAAGCTTAAATCCAGAACTTGGCCTGATTTAGTGCAGCAAGGACTGAACATATTTGGCCACTTTTTTATTGTTTTAGTTCCACAGGCAAAGATTAGCTTCACTTCCACTGTGTTAAACCCCCTGTACATGTAAACCAAAATAAAGCCACAGTCCGAGTGCAGGCTGCAGTTGGTGATAACCGTTGTCAGTCTCTTCCACAATCCCGGTTTAGGTAGGGGTTTAGCCCAAGGTTAGGCCGGAATCGGTAGGAGAAGATCACTGGCGAGAGAAGGGATTGTTTTTTTCGGCTCATAGGTAGAGAAACACACTCAGCAGGCCACTTTGGTGCAGTCGAAGACCAAAAGACTAACGCTGGCCTGAGGGAGGAACCCAAGTCAGAACAGAGGAGTTTCTGAGGTAACGACAGAAAAGAAAAAAACAGGAGTAGGTGACTGTGCCCTAAAGGACACAAGAGAGAGTGCACACTGCATCACTGTCAGACGAATCTTGATAAATTCCATCAGTTGAATTTAAAGGACTGTAGTCTTTTGAAGTAATAACATGAATTTGCCACATTAATCTAGTTCAGGTCTTGAGTCTTCTGACCAACGAATTAAGGTGGAGGTCTTCAAACCGCAGGTTGTGAAGAAAGGTTAGAAGGGGTTATGAAAATGATTTATTGCCGTCATGGAAAAATGACTCTAAATACTTTTATAGGATGTTAACGAAACTGTTGGAAATCAAAAATTCACTCAATGCTAAATCATTCTATGGCTTCTAATGCCCATGTCCTGTAACTTTGTAAAAATAAAAAATGTTGCTTGAATGTCATTGGAGCCAGTGACATTTAGGCATTCTCCATTCTCACTGGGTCCTTCTGCGCCTATTTTAAAAGAAAATCCCATTCTATCTGCAAAATAAACTAAACTAAAATAACTTAGAAACAAAATAATAAAAATTCCAAACAAAATCAGGGTGATATGACAATAACAGAAAAAAATCTAAACAAATAAAACAAAAGCATTATATGCATCTGCAACCCGTGAAAAAAGTGCATCTGTTTTAAAGGGTTTCCCTGTCCCATTTGTAAACTAAACTAAACTAAACTAAACCTAAACGCAAAACAAGCCATAGAAATAAATTGCAGACAAAATCAAAGTAACTCTGCCATCACTTTGATTCTGGTATGAAGTTGGTGTCTTTGTGCGCCATGAGTTCCTGCAGACTTAAACAAGGTCTACACAATACCCCCCAAACCTGTTTTGGTTTCTGCAGTGATGAGAAGTCCCTAATAAAGGCCCAAACTGTTTGTGAGCCACACCGAGCCGAGCTCCTCTAATAGAGCAGAGCACTACAGGATGCCAATCGGCTGATATCTCACACACAGACCAAATATACAAACCCCCACACAACACAGACTCTACAAATAAAAAGGTCACTCTCATTAGTTCAACTCTAGACTGATGTGCAGGGCTGTGTGTGTGTGTTGACGGTGAATACAGTTTGATTAAAAAGGTCAGCTTCATTAGCAAAGCGCTGGTGGCAGCTCAAGTCCACATTTCACAATGAGCTTTGACTGAATGGCACAGACAGACAGTAAATCACGTCTCTAAAAACAGACTCGTGAATAAAACACAACCTGGAATACTCTGACAACATTATAGCTCCAACCATGAATTCTGGCCTAAAATACCTATACTGAGGTCTCTTACTGAAAAAAATACTGGATCTCTGTAGAGTTCTAGAAAACAAACATATTTGTTTTTATGATACCAAAACTTTTTAGAACTTAACAAAAAATATTTTGAAATATTACACTAACAATATATATAAATTACCAGTGTTATTTTAAACAATATTTATATAAATAATATTGTATTACAGCATTTATTAATATAATAACCTTAACCAGTATTTTTATTTCTTATTTTCTAGTGCTGTCAAATATACACAAATACAGTATACCGTATATTTAGAAAATATGTATATACATTTATATTATTATATTCTATATAATATAAACATTTAATATCTGAACATAACATTTTTCTTAAATATATACATGCACATGTTTGTATTGTATTTTACATAATAAACATACACGTTAGACCATGTTTCTACACGGTAGAACAACGTGCATGTTTCATAAACAAAAACTTTTATTTTGAAATAATCAACTGACAGCACTATCATTTTTAATTAATTTTAGTGTTTTATCTTATATGCTTTATTTGTATTTTATAAATGTTTTTCTCATCTTAATTTATAATTTTAATTAAATATTTTATTTACTCTTATATTATATATATATACATATAATTTTCTCTGACATCAGCTAAAACCATGCGCATTCTTGACTCTCAAGGTGCCTGGAAACGTGGCTCTTGTAAGCAGCACTGTAGATACTGTGGTGGTGAAGATTAATAGAGCCAATCTCCAAACAAGCTGCACAGTGACCCCCTCAAAACATTTCTAATGAAATGAATCAATCAGTGGGGCCCAGGACCTGCAGATAGCATCAGTGGAACAGATCAGCGAAACAGAAAGAACTAGAGAGGAGTTTAAGGCAGAGAGCAGACAGAGCATGGATAGCCAGGCCTTCTGATCTCACTGGCCTTGTTGTCATACTAGACAGAGTGAGGACAGCTAACTCCAGCTTCCGGCACAGGAGCGCTGATAGCAGGGGCTGTCTGGATTTAAACAAGGCCAGTGCTTAAAACTGTAAGTGGTGATGCTAATGCAGTAACATTACTCTCTCTGCCAGAGCACACGGCTGTCAACTCAAATATGTGCCAAGAAACCATTCTCCAACTTTTCATTTCACACAGAAAAAAAACAACTAAACTATTATCTTTAATTAAATGTAACAATTAATTAGGGCCAGAACTTTAACCTGTTAATTTGGATGAATTAATTACACAAAAATAACACGTTAAATTTATTTAACTTATTTTTGCACCGCGGAACGTTTCTCACTGGATGAATTTCGGCGGACCGATTATACTGGAGCACCAACTAGCGTTTCTAATGTTCTGAATGTACTTGAAAGAAGGGATGCACCGATCCGGATCGGC
>JAUMHQ010000051.1:7228507-7259839 GCA_032361165.1 Enteromius paludinosus | reverse complement strand
TATGAAAAAACTTACTTCTCACTGTTCTCAGGTCAAATATTTATATGCGATTAAAATGCGATTAATTTAGATTAATTAATTAAAAGCCTCTAATTAATTAGATAATTTTTTTAAATCGATTCCTGGCCCTAGAATTAATACATGTCTGCTCTCCATTAAGACAGCCTTTGGAAAACAAACAACCTTTTCCAAATAATCAGTCCAAATAATGGTCCTCCATATTTAATTTTGAAATAAAATATAATCATATAATCATAAAATGAAATAAGCATGTGATAATTATAAGTTCTGTACAATCTGTTAAATGTCATTCTACCTTAACATTAGTTTTCCAGAAAAAACATTGAAAATGTGTTTGCAGAAGGTGATGAAATATGCATAAAAATATGCTATTTTCAGTATTATTAAATAATCACACATTTATAAATTTTTGGGTTTTTTTGCCCATCAAAGCTGTTTTTGCTTTCCTCAAAAATACAGAAACAATATTTTTGTAATTTCTAATATTGGTTTCCTATCGTAATATAATTCAAAATATTATTTATACCTGTAATGCAGTGCAAAATTTTAATTTTCAATTTTCCATGAACCTTCAGAACTTATTCGTATACGCTGACTTATTTTGAGCATTGAAATTGTTGTGCTGCTTAATATTTATTTGGAACCTCTGATACTTTTTAGTTGATTCTTTGATGAATAAAAAGTTAAAAGTAACAGCATTAACCTTTGAGCGACACTATACATGATTTGATGATTTTTAATAAATATATAAATGTCTACACTGATTACGATAGTTCAGTTGGTGTTTGGATGACCAGTTTACAGAAAGAAAAGGTGACACTGGATTATGACAAAAAGTTTTCAGCTTTAAAAATGCTGACAACAACAGACATAAAATCTGTCCTGGGAGTTTTTCCTATGCAGTATACTGTAAGTAAATGAGAGTGCGTGTTTGTGTTGTGTGTGTGTGTAAACATGGTTCCTGATGGCAAAGAGCAGTATATTTAATGTTGTGAAGCTAAAAGAAAACCCCCTTTCCCCATGGACCAAAGCACCACTTCTCTCTAGCTGATTTCTCATAAAACACCTGCTGTAACATCCGAGCCATGGCACCAGGAATACACCGACATGCACCCATAAACACACACCCACATCTTTCTGTCATCATTTCCTTGACCACAGGAGAGCACTATTTTAAGCACCATTTGCCTTCTCCATTTGGTCTACAATGCATCACAGAGGCAATGGACAATCTGGAGAGAAGCCTCACTCAACTTCACAAGCTTCTCACAGAATAGATGGCTGTTCAAACTGAGAAGAGGGTCAATTTTAGTCTTGTACTTTCTCAAAGACACACTGCATTGAACCCTGGGCTCACAATCCTAAAATAACTTCAGTAATGAAGCTGAAGCTGATTTTTCTATGCATTTAGTTGCCAGAAACATACATACTTCGAGGGAAGTATTACATACTTGCTCTGGACCTGATATAAGTGATTATATGCTAATGAGGGGCTCAAGGGGATGTATAAAATGCATGTTAAAACAGAAAACAGATATTTTAAATAGTATTAGTATTTTTGCATATTACTGTTGTTACTGCAGTACAAATAAAGTACAATGCAGACTTTGTGAGCTTCACATTTAAAACTATTTAACTTGCATGAATTTTAACAGGCCATTTGGTGAGTAAAATTTGATTTTACTCACTAAAGCCAACTTTTACCCGCATTTGGTGCTTGGCAAATGTTCATTTTGGCCCCTGATGCACAAGGATACGAAGCCAATGCTTTCCGAACGCTGTGCCGATTTTCTTTCCTCTGCGAAGTTCAAAATCAACAGGCACTTTGCAAAGTCTGTGAGAACACAAACAACTTCGCACACTAATACAGCTCTTCATGAAGGGCTTCATTAAAGTGCCTCTGAAGAGCAGACTCTCTCCTTCTTTCAAACACTCACAGACCACGACCCAAGAAACGCTTCTACAACAATACAAAGCGAAAGGCCGGGATGGGATGTGCCACGCGAGCTGTCAGGAGCAAAGCTGCGGCACCTTTGATTGAAGGTAATTAAAAAGAAAGAAATAAAAAATCCAAAACAAAAGAGCATTTTATAGAGCTCCCGCTATCCAGAGAGTCGCTCATTAGCCCAGCAGGGTAATTAGCAAGATGCCGCAGTCCTCGTTAAGGAGAAATCATAATCGTAAACAAATGGCTGTGAGCTTTTGGTGCCTTCCCCTCTGTAATGAACTGCCACTGTTCTCGAAATGAAAGCAATGCTAAGACGCAGTGCACACATGAACACACAACTAGAGAGCCTTGAGATGACAGGTCTCAGTTTAAAGAGTAAGGGGGCCCATAATGGCTCTCATCTGAGTTATAACAGCGCTAAACTCATCATGCTCAGCACAAGTGCATTCTCGCTCTCGTATATTTGCAAAGAGAGGTTAATTGACCAGATCATGGATTCAGAGATCAGGAAGACATTCAAATAACTCAGTTGTACATGCACAATTGCACATGAATACACTCAGGAACAAACAGAAGCATGCAGCTAAACATAGAAGATGATGTCTGTTAGGCAGCTTCTTTAGTGCACTATAAAATAAAACAATAAAAATGTGAAATATATCATGTAATGATATAATATAATAATATTCTCTAATGATTCTTTAGTATAATAATATATAATATAATATAATATAATATACAAATAATTTATCATGCTTATTTAATCTAATCTAATAATATCAATCACTTTTTATTTATATAGCACTTTTAACAATACAAATTAACAATACAGATTGTAGCAAAGCACTTGTTGTTAAATAAAGTAAATTAAAATAAAAAATAAAATATAATATACTATAACAAAATATAGCATGATATAATAACATAATTTAATATCATATAAATGTAAAATAATTCTGTAATCAAATCTAATACTATATGATAATCTTAAAAGCAGCACTAAATAACTTTTTTTAAATGCCATTTTTAATAATAATATATAATATATGTTATATATTAATATATAATATATATAATACATTGTTATAGCCATAAAATCAACACTTTCCAATATTTTAAAATTGCATTACTTTTAATAATAATAATAAATATATATATACACTATAACACAATATAATATAATCATATAGTATTGTATACATTCATAATCATTGTGTAATCAAATCTAATACTATATAATAATCTTAAAAGCGGCACTAAATAACTTTTTAAAACGCCATTTTAAATCCAAATATATTATAATAGCCATAAAATCAACACTTTGCAATACTTTTAATAATATATATATATTAAATATATTATAATATACTATAATGCAATATAAAATAATATAATAATGTCATATCATATAATATAAATTTATAATCATTCTGTAATCAAATCTAATACTATATAATAATCCTAAAAGCGGCACTAAATAACTTTTTTAAAATAATTAACATTTTTAACAAATAATTAGCTTAATATATTATAATAAAATAGCCATAAAATGTTCAATATTTCAGTATATAATATAATATAATATAATCAAAAGCAGCACTAAATAATTTTTAAATTACTCTTTAAGGAGCATGTAAACTACAAGCAGCAAAAACTGGAAAGGTTAAAAGTGAGAGAGTAATCGTTCCCTTAGCTGATGAACTAAGCACATGCAGTGGTCTCTATGGCAATAAAAGCTTGCACTTCCTGTGCTGCCAGGAAGCAGGCCTTGGAGAGACGGACAGCTGGCAGCTGGTCGCCACAGTGGGGCCGCGCTGTGTGTTATATAAGCTGCACTTAACTGCTGATTCCAGGTCAGCAAGGATCAAACACAATTTCAGCTCCAATTATGATGTAGGGTGATAGGGGGGTAGGTGGCCTTTATCGACACTCTCGGGAGAGTGAAGGAGAAGAGACGGGAAAAGAAAAAAATAACCTTCCCCCTCTGTGTAATTCAGAAGAGAAAACAATCAGACCGAGCTTTTGTACACTTGACCGGTAGGCAAATGCTGTTTGAACAGTTAGTCTAATAAATGGATCGACTAATGAAAGGGAAGGAGAGCGGGAAGAAGAGAGGGAGAAAAAGAAGGCTGTACTATTTTTCCATATGCATGTGTGCACCTATACTGTACATCTTCTAAAAAAAGTTCTGTTTAGGATCAATTACAAAGAAAACAGAAGCAAGATACCTGTAGAAGAGGTCTTTGAACTCCCAGGTTTTTCATGGTGTCAGCGCTGGCCAGGATTTTGAGCGGGTCGGACACTTTGGTCACAGCCTCAATCTCTTTATTGGTCTCGGTGCGGACCTGGCTGAGGAACAGGTCGTTGATGTAGTAGGTGAGGAAGGTGCGTAGCTGACACTGCTTGGCCTGAGCTGGACCCATACGGGACTCGATCTCCTGAATGAACCTGAAGACAAGGGGGAAAAAGCATTTCTATTTAATTAAAGAAAAAAAAAATGCCTATACCAAGTTTGCATTTGTCAGAGCTGAGGCTTGGTGAATAGCATATTGCTCAGTGGTGCCGATATAGAAAATTTGGGTTTGAATCCAACCTGCATTGCATTCCAATTACTTTTTGGGATCTCACCACTATTGGATTTAATTGCAAAACTGGGTCATTCTTTATTTTAAGGTAGAATTACATCTATTAACAAATCATTAACTATGGTTTTGTTTCAATAAACTCCTTAGAAGTAGTTATTAAGTTTAGGTATTAAAAGGATTAGGCATGTAGATGCTTTATAAGTCCTATATAGGCTTTCTATTAAGCAACTATAGTTAATAGTGAGAATTGGTCCCTATATACTAAAGTGATCCCAAATTATGTAGTTTTCAAATAATGTGAAAAGTCGTAATTTTCTGTTTTTTTAATCCCAAATTTACAGAGCGGAAAAAAAAAACACACATAAAAGCCCCCTTCCCTGGTTTTTAAGTACTGCACATACACCATGTGTGTCAGTCGGGGAACAAGACAGGTGTTGAGCAGGGACGGGCTGTTGCGTACGAGCAGACAGAGGCTCATAGATCAGCAGGAACGTTGATTTATCACTACAAGACTACAGCTGCACAACCCCCCGACTCTAAACACCTCCCTCAGCACTGCACAGCCAATTAGTCAACTCAGCAGAGGGGAGCCCATCCACACATGTGCACGTGAGTGTGTGTGAGACACATTAACAGTGAAAGCAAGGCTCTGCCCTCAGTAAGCAACAACTGTACCACGGCATTTAGTGAAACACTTTTCTCACTATGTTTATTTTAAGAAACACTGATCCACATTGGTTTTAGATCATTAAGAATTAATATCACCTTGGTAAAAATAATGTACAAAATATCAGTGTTGTTAAGTATGCACAAAATAGCGCTACTGTATCGGTAATCAGCCGATTTGTAATTTGATGTATTAGTCAATATTGGACATTTTATTCTTCATGTGCATTCTTTCAAATTGTTATTTCCTTTTCAGTCATAACACTAGTTTATTTGATTTTGTTTGTTTAGTAACATTAAATATAATTAAATATGCATGATATATTAATGCCATATTGGTTATCGGTTGATGTTAATCCTTTTTAATATACCCATATCAGCCGATATTGCACCTTAAATTTTGCATGATAATTTCTCAGATCTAGACTATCTTTGCCATCATCTAACACTCATTTAAATTTAACATTTAAAAAAACTTGCCATTTTGCCATTTACTATTATCGGTCGTAGTATGTTATAATTATTGGTATTGACCTGAACTTTAAAAAATGCACCAATGACCATTTAGTCAAGCTTTAATGTTTTGAATAACTAACTTAAATTTCCAGAAGGAAAAGTGAGGACAAATTGTATAGTGTAATTGAAGTATCCCGTTTAAAATTTGTTCTGTGTATCACGTAATCCTGCAGCTGGGACTGTATATAATACATGGCAGGGCTTCTCAGGACCCTCTTGAATAATTTGGCATGGTTTCGAAATACAGACAAAGATAATAGCTCAATCTCCACTTCATTATGTCACCAATATAAATGTCCTCTATAAGAATTATTCACACCAGATGGTGTCTTTTACTTTCGCTCTCACTCATCTAACAGACACACAGCAACACATGCACACATTGACACACATCCGCGTATCACAGGCGCAGCCTTCATGTGATCACCTCGCTGTGTTAATATTTCATTCCATAAGTCTGTCTGATCAGTGGTCTTATGAGTTAAATGGAAGGTGACAGCTGCCATGAAGGCTCGTTGGCTCTCTCAGCTAATCAAGTTTTGCATTGTCCAAATTCAAAGGCGAAAAAAGCATCGGGGACATTGTGAGCGTGACCGCATCGAGCGCCGAAACAGAAGCATGTTCTAAAGAAAGACCTGGAACATCCTGGTAAAAAAAAGTTGGCGAAGTGCAAGAAAAGACAAAAAATGTGGCAATATCCTCCTTTTTTTAGTTTTTGTCACATTTAGTTTTTGTTTTTGATCTTAGTCATCGTATGGAGCTAATCGAAGGAACAGCAGACCAACTTAAAATTGTTCATCCTACTGGGCAAGAAGTAGCAAAACACTCCCTTTCTGTGTTTGATCTGTGGCACGCTGCATTAGGCTCCTCTCTGCAATCGCATAAGATGTGTGAACAGCATGCGAGTGTGTAACCAGGCTTGAATGTGCTGAGAGAAGTTTGAAAATTGAGTCAAGAGGAAAAGGATGGAAAAAGAGAATGCGGGTAGTTCAAAACTCGATTCTGCTCTTCAGTCGTTACCCGGGCTCACCCTGCTGAAAACAGCCACACTTTTATTTATATGACAACAGTAGAAGAATCCATTCGAGTATTAAAAGTACACATAATGAATAATTAAACAACATTTTCACTACTTGTGATGAACAGCAGATGGTAGGCCATCTATAGATCAAATGTATTAAAATCTGGGCGAGATGTACACCTATGGATACCTAAAAGTATGTGTATGACGCATGACAAATCAAAACATCATTCTAAACGTGTGTGTAAATAACAAAGTGTTTTAAATAGGGACAAAATGTCTGAAAGCTTCAGAGCGCAACACACACAGCTGGACCTTCTTCTCCACAGAGATACCATGAAGACACCTTGGCAACTGCACAGCGTGGGCTATCCATGTCTGTGAAATCTTAATTAACAAGTTAAAATCAGTTTGTTGAGAGAGGAAGAAAGGAGGAGCATTGTTTTTGTGTTTGCAAGTAAGCAATGGGAGAAAAAAAACCCTGATGTGGGATCAGAGCAGGAACAGCGAGCCCCCCTCAGAGCAGGATGAAGTGTCTATAAGCATAACTCACAGCTAATAAGGGGATTATGGCATGTAATCAGAGCTGGGCTCCTTTACATGCTTTACCGAAATACAATTACTGCTGTGTGATCGGAACATAACTGTTCATTGACGGATGATCTTAATCCATCCAGGGGATAACAGAAACGATACATTATCAACATTTGATGAGGGTCCAGAGGACTAGGAAAAATGATTATAACTCTACTGTGAATAAACAAAAGGTTTTAGCCTGTGTGTGGTCACAAGATTCATTACTTCCATTTCTCCCACTCACAATTAGACTAAAGTTTAGTGTGTATCGTAGATGTGCATTCTTGGGATCATTTTATAATCTCCTACAATAGCAACTGCATCCCACTGCGATGAAATTAACTAATTTTCAGAACCCTTAAACAGTCTGTTGCCAGCTACTGTATGTTTAGATAAATCCTTCTAGTTGGTAACATGCTTCTCAGTAATAGTCGGATCTGTCAGGATCTCCGATTCAACAACAAGCTTAAACAGAAATGTAAAGTTCTTTACGGTTGAATTCAGTGGCTGATGTCAAAAGCAACTCATAATATGCGACTCTTCTAAATCAAAGTCCTCATCCTGTAGGCTCTCTCACAGACCGAGAAACATTGCACACACACTGAGTCCCAGTTTATTAGCGCTGACTGCCTCTGATTGCGCTCAACAGCATCTAATTAACTGTCATTAGAAAGCAGATGTCTGTGCCCAAGGCCTTCACTGGATTATTGTGTGCAGAGAGCCCTGCCTGTGAATACACACACACACAGAAAATGGTACGTCAGCCACTTCCTGTACTTCTCCCCTCCAAACCAATTACAAGCTCAGTAATTAAACCATCCTTGTAGTATAAATATGTATTTGTGTATTATTGAGGATTATTGAACAAAAGGGTGAGGGAGGACATGAAGGATAGTGTAGCTGAGTCATTTTTAATAAGAGCAAAGTGCCCTGAGGTTTGCTGGCTGTCGTTGGCTCAGCAGCTGGGCAGGTTGGCTTGTGTAACGGACATGCGGCAGTCTGGTGTAATATTCTCTTCTGAAGACTGACAGAGAGCTTTACATGATCTGAGAGAGAACATTGAGGACATTAACAGAGTGCTCACGTACAAGCCGTCAGACGTGCCAGGTGTCACGGTTTTACAAACTTCTCTACTGCATTTTATATCTAGACATAAATGTCTAAACAAATGTGTTATTCCCTCATCGAACAGTCCTTTTTAAATCAGGTTTAAATCTTTTCCTTTAGGAGGTAAAAATATGAATTTAGTTTACATAATATAAAAGCTTTTTATATATATATATATATATGTATACCGAAAAACATCTCTTATGCTCACAAAGGCTATATTTATTTGAAGAAACATAATAGAAAAGTTATATTGTGATATTTAAATGTACAATTTAAAATAATTGCTTTATCATTCGTCTCATTCGTATGCTGATTTGGTGCTCAAAAACATTTCTTATTATCAGTACTAAAAACAATTGTGTTGCCTAATATTTTAGTGAATAGCATGGTTAACAATAACAAAAAAATTAACAGTATTTATTGCAAGAAAAAAATGTTGTAACTGTCTTTACTGTGACTTTTGAGCAGTTTAATGAATCTGTGCTGAAGTATTAAAAATAAACCCTTCATTTACTTATTTAAAAAAGAAAGAAAGAAACAAAAAAAGAAAACTTACCGGCCCAAACTTTTGAATGGTAGTGCAAGTTCTGCTACAGTACAACGGCAGCAATTTAAGCTTGAAGTAACACTTACTGTAAATGCAAAGCAGCCCAAAATGAATTCAGAAAATTGTTATTGCGTTTAAAGCCAGAGTGCAACAGAACAGAACGAAACGCAGAGGTCTTGAACTGCATTTGGTTGTAAAATAGTACTTAAAAAACAGTCCATCTAGTGTAAAAAAATAAATATATAAATAAACAGAACAATGACAGATTCAATCACAGAAATCTATTGCTGTGGACTGGATGCCATTACTAGGTCTATATTCAATTATATGGACATAAAACAAACAATATATTGACATAAAACACTTTTAATCAATATTCATCTGCTAAATGTCTTTAAAGGTTTTTGACACTAAATATTTTTAGGACAAATGTACGATTAATTAACTGGCATAACATACCATATTTTTTTTGGGATGTGTTTTCATATCACAATTTGTAGGCCTAAACAACAGACACAAGATCAATCTTTTTTCTTTTTTTTATAATATAACAAGTATGGGATATTCACCACAACGACGATGAGAAGTCACCTTTCAACGATCGTAAAAAATACTGCTGTGTGGATGATGTTATGGAATTTATAGACCATAATTAATATTGCTTCAAAAGCAGGTTTTTAATAGCTGATGCTTCATCTCAATTACAAAGCCAATAATGTATTAGTCAAAAAAAGAGAGAGTTTAATTCTCTAGGTCTCACATGGTTACATCTATGTAAAGACTAATTATATATGAGCATGAAGAGCAAGGCACTGGAATACTCAAATGGACCACTAGATGGCAGTATGTCAGTTCTCTGCATACATATCTGTGCAGTCAGTTCTTCAGCCACCTTAATGAAGGGAAACTGTCTTTAGAAAGCATTAAGATTGCATTTATTGGGTTACTATCGAAACCAACTTCGCTGTGCGATGTATTTAGCTTTCGTTGCGTTTCTACAAAAACAGCGGTGACATAAATGAATATGGCCAACCCACACATACACCCACTAGCTCTGAGACCTCCTGCTGTCTGCTGCAGATCTTACACACACACACGTCTCACCAAAGGTAGAAAGATGGGTGTAGGACAGAAATGCCATATTGGAAAGGAAAGGACCGGCACGCTAATTAAAACGCAGAGGCGGAAATCAGAGAGCCAACGCAATCCGTTGCCAGAGTCACAAATAAGTTCACTTTTCTCCTTTCTTTTTCACTCAATTTCCTCTCCTTTTTTTTTACAGCATCATTATTTACGAAAACAAAAGTCGCAAACCAAAGTGAGCAGTTTGTAATGAGCCGCATTTCTGGTGAAAATTAAGGAACGTTGTTCGGGGCCGACAAATGCAGCTACTTAAGGTATAAAAATGCAAGTGTGCGAGCGAGAGGGAAAAGCAGTGTTTTAGGCCAATTAAACTAGGTGAAATCTATCACACGAAGAAGACCAGGGGCTTGGATTCCTGCAGTCAACAGGAAATGAGATCGGCTTGTTTGGCTGACATGTCCCCGTGGTGACAAATTACCCTTCCTGATTCACTTTCACATTCTTTGCTTTGCCTTTTCGCCCAGTTCTCAATATCTTTCCCTCCCACTGTCTAGTTTCTCATCCTCTGCGCTCTTTTTCTGCATATACAGTTGGAGGAAAAAAGTATGTGATGCTTTGACCTCAAGAAAGCAGTTGGACCAGAAATCCCAAGAATATTGCTTAACTAAAACTATTTTGGAAATGAAATTGGTGCAAAAATGTCTCCTGATCTGCAATTAAAGGAAGCGTTTAGTTGAGGTTACCGGAAGGTTATCGGGTTAAAAATGGAGATTCTGCCATCATTTTCTTACTTCTGCATAAAAATGTAATAAAATGAAAGTCAATGGAGATCAACAATAGGCTGTTTAAAACATCTTTTGTGTTCTGCCGAAGAAAAAGATTTAGATGACAAAAGGTTGGAAAATAAATGAACCTTTCAAAAATGAGGTTCACATACTTTTGTCACATTCCACAGTGAAGTGCTTTCAGTCAACAAATATTCAAATCTATCATTGTTTGTATACTATTAGCTTGAGCAGACTTTGTTTTCCTACCCCTGACAATCACAGAAAAAGTATGTGAACCCCACACTACATTATTCCACTTCTAAATGCTTAATGTGGCCTTTACACACATCACTGCCTCCCAAAGCAGCCCACCGCACATCTGGACTGGATAATAACCTGCCAGTTTTTTTTCCTCTGAAAGCATTTGTTTTCAAAGCAGCGGAGGGCTGTTATTACCCTGCGTGGTGTGAGCGAGGGAGGAAACTCTGCAAATTGAGCCATTAAAGCAGAAGCTGGGAGTGGCCTGCGTTTAATGGGAGCCTGCATGGGCAAACGGCATCACGTACGAGCCGATAACAGCGTGTGTGTGCGTACAAGCCAGAAAAAGGGAGGGAAGGCAAGTGATTGTGCGGTTAAAAGGGCGAGGAGTGTTGATTGACACACTACCGGTTTAACAATTCAACCCCCCTTGGGATCTGATCTAATCAAGCTCCCTTTCAGGCCACAAAATGGCCGAATCGCAAGGGCCCATTTCAACTTCCTTCTCAATAGAAGCTCCGACTGCTCACTAAATAGTGCAAGAGGGGGTTCTGGAGTTTTATAAAGCCAATAGCGCGGGTAGGTCATCATCCTATCCCGTTGGCGAACGAGACTCCAAGTACTTTAGAGCCCCTTCAATTAGAGCTCAGCGTCTCCTACTGAAAGAACCCAGTAAGTGCTCCGACGCTCCAGCTCCTCGGGGCTCTGCTGAGGAGAAGGACTTAATTAAATCACAGAGGCTTTGCCAAAGAGTGCGGCCCAGGGCCAGCTTTATGATTTATGTGCCGGCCGTGGAAAACAGTGAAGGCTGGTCCTCTGAGGTGACAGTAGAGACAGTACAAACATGTGAACTCAAGAAACGCTCTCCCTGGAGCGTCGGCTGAACTTTAGAAAGTCTGTGCTCAGTAACACCTCGTTTGGTGTTGGTGTACAAACATTGGATTTTGGCAGGAGGATGTTAACGCAGTCTAAATAATGCCCTTTACTGACATCCGTTCTTCCCCATTATCGCACATTACAGGCAACAATAAGTGTGTTTATATGCGCATTTAGAATCACGCTAAAGTACAGTGGGCGCCAGCTACAGTTAAAATGACACAATATGTGAAAAATGGAAAAAAGAATTAAAATGATTTTTTACTTGATTTTTACATGGTTAAATTATTCATTTCGAGGCTCCCAACTAAAAAATTTAGCCATTGATTTCTAATATTTAAAGTGCACCTATTATAAGTTTTGGGAGTCCCAAACAACAGGATGACATGTGTGTAAGGTCAAAAAACACCTTAATTTTTTTTTTACCTTATTGGTTCAATGACTCCCATTTTTTCACACCCCTCTGTTATTGGTCCATTTCATTTGAAGCAGTGTTTGTGAGCTTTTAACACTACAAAAACGGAACTTAGTGCCAAACAACGATTTTGCCTTTTCAATCAGACCAACGTTACAAAATAAAAAAAATTAAAAAGTGGGCGGGCGATAAGCTAATGCTTCATTTTGTCAACATGAAACTGCTTGGGAATCATTTTATAAACGATTCATTTCAATGATTCAGAGTCAACTCTTTCTTTTGAGAGACAATAACTCTATACACGGTGAACTTTAAGATTTAAAACTTTGCAAGATGTTTTCATTCACTTAGAGCGGTGTTAAAGACTCCATAAAAGATCATTTTCAAAAATCCCTAATGGAGCACTTTAACAATTTGAAACCAAATTACACAGTAAAAAAATAAATAAAAAGAATATGCAGAAGTATTTTTGACCCCAGTTGATACTGGACATATATTTCTTCTTGTTGAAAAAGTCTAAATTATATATATTTTTTTTTTTTTTTTTTTAAAGGATTATAAAAAAAATAATCACTTTATTGATTATAAGTTACAGCAAAACTGTTTACTTCAAAACACAATTTCCCTTTTAACTGATTCAGAATTGCTGTCAAATAAAATTTTGTCAAACATTTCAAACTACATTCAAATATAATTGAATAAAAAAATATTTATAAAAAATAAAAACTTATGCAAACTCTGTTGTGAATATTTTTTACAAGCAGGTTCCAAGTTTAAGGTTCCTAGATCCAGGTTAATTTTAAATCAGACATAACTAAAAATGATACATTCAGGGAGTCAGCTGTGAACACAGAAATTAATCTAAATTCTGAATCTAATGAATCTAAATGAAGCAATCCTGACTGCATCTTTTGAAACCTTTTTGAACGACTCATTAAAAAAAAGCCCAAAAGAGTAATTCGCAAAATGACACGATGGACACAAAGTTTTTCACACATTTCAGACAAATTCAGACACACTCTGAAGCCTCCACTTTAAACTCTTACTTCTTGACAAACAATAAATGAAACCTTTTTTGTTCAACTCTTATCCAATTTATCTAGCCTTTGTGGACACAGTGAATGATTCAGTATGACTCACTGCTGGAAGTGTAGTCCGCTGCAGGCTCCTTGAGCCTCGGACACTAAACGCAACTGTCCCTTCCTTTCAAAGACAAAGAGAGGGAGCCAAACTCTACACTTAACACCCTCCAAGACCCTACACTGCATTGCAGCAGACACCAAGACTAAAAATAAGTGCTTTCTCACTTCAGACCAGAGGACGTATATTGCAGAGCAGAGCCAGATAAGGGGCTTTAAAGCATGTAAGGGTAGCTGTTGTCTGCCAGCGACCCCTGCAATAGATCATTATAGTGGTCAGATCATACAATGGACTCTTAAAGCTGTGCAACACTGCACTGCATTACAGAATCACATCGCAACTGTGTGAACCAAGTGCAGGGATCATTCTAATAAAAATATGGGCGGCTTTTTTTTATTCCCTCCATCACGCACAGGTGCACTTAAAAGAGAGACCAATCTACAAGTCACTACTGGTCTTATAGCGCTCAGGAAGCCGTTTGCAAATTCGGAATAAAACACTAAATCATATTTACAACCCTCATATTCGTTTCGCACTCCACAACACAGTTTTTAACCAATTCTCTCTCTCTCTCTAAGCCAGTGTGTTATTCTCCCAGCAGGAGTGGTATATTGAAATGGTTTGAGGTGTACTGGCGGTTGATTGGATGTGAAAAGAAAACAGGCAGAGATCGAGGAAGGGAATCGCAGCACTCTGAAACAAATACCGTGTTGTTTTGGTCACAAGGGGGGCAGAGGGCAGCTGCAAGATTTGGTTAAATTCAGAAGTGCTGTTCAAATAGCAACCTATTAAAATGTCATGCTTTGGCGTCTTCCTCGCTTTTCCCATCGGAAAGAGGTGAGTCAATCATCAAATGCGCCATTGCCCAAGGCAAAATAATATGGTTCGTATTTCGCTCTGCGAGATTCAATCTCAGAGATCACCTCTGCTCCGAGCTGTCATATATATGATTCACATTAGCGTGCAAATGGCCGGCCTGTCTGGCTTTCGCAGGTATGCGGGAGCGCAGACGTCCGCAGACACGCGTGCGGCTGTAGAGCATGTGGATGAGGTCGGGTGACCCTCTCGCTGGAATGCGAAGCCGTCTATCTTCAAGGGCCTGGAGAGCACCTGCAGAGTGATTGTGGAATGAGGGAATAACCTTGAGCGAGATTTGAACTAGTTGGGTAGTTTTAGCCGAGGGTGACGCTGTGTGATTGTCTGCGCTCTCCTCCGTTCTAATCCAGATCAATGAGAAACGCAGGCTACCGGGAGTTGTGGCTACTGGGAACAGGAGGAAGTGGAATGTGTGCGTGGATGGAAGGAAGCTGTAATGGTGCGCTGCTAATAAATATAATAATATAAGACAGTGCTTCTGCTCTGACTAGCGAATGATGGAAATGATGAAGTGTACGGTGGAGAATGCTACATAAATATTATGGCAAGCAGCAGGTGGTAAACAAGCTAAGCACAAACATAACCATCAGAGCTAGTTTGTTTTGTGCTGATAATGATCATAAATGAGAAAATTAAAGAAATGTAGTTGAGAAGATGGGGTTTGGTAAATACTGTTTGGCGGGGATATGATCAGTCAACATCACATAAAGAGAGAAAAAGGATATTAGAAGATAAAAACGATGCTGAATTAATTCTTATTGGTTTCCCATTTAATATATATACTGTATATTAGGGATGGTACGGTTCATGAAAAAAACCCCGAACCGTTCGGTTTGCAGGTCACATGGTTCTACGGTTCATGACATGCGCAATGTAATTCAGCGAAAAAGGCCTGTCAAATAGCGCCTAATTAATGAACTAAGATATTTATCTCATGTGATTGTGGTAATACTGTCAAAAACACAGCGTTAAACACAGGTGCTTGTGTCTAAAGAGAAAAACGTGCCAGTATATTAGATGCGTGCAGCTCTTAAAGGGATAGTTCGCTCAAAAATGATAATTGTTTCATTATTTACTCACTTACACATTGTCCCAAACCTGTACTAATTTCTTTCTTGTGCTAAACACAGAATAAGATATTTTGAGTAACCAAACATTAGCTGGTCCTCATTAAATTTAATATAATGTTCACCAGAAAAAAAGTGAAACTCATTCAGATAAAAACAAGCTAAGAGTGAGTAAATGATGGATGTATTTTAGAAGTATATAGTGTTTCACCATTCAATACTGCTGAATACACCTACTCTTCCTGAAAAATAAAAGCCCTGTTTGTTTATATTATGTTTATTTGTAAAGTTAAAATAATGATAAAATGACAACTTTTTTATCTTTGCTCATTTTGGCCTGAATAGCTGCGCTTCTTTATTTTATACTTTGTTACCTTGAAAGGCTTTTTGATTTTAATTTAAAAAAAGGCAAATTAGTTTGTCTGCACTGCTCAGACAACTTGCAAAATAGTAAAATCAATGACTAATAATCATTGTAATATGATACTTTTGCCATATTGCCCACCCCTACCTCTGTAATTTGCAAAATAGTCTTAAAAAAACAATTTGAAAAAGAATGGGGATAAAAATCGTGAATCGTGATTTCCCCAGGAAAAAATCGGAATATGGTATTTTTTCCAAATCGCCAACCCCTACCGTACAGAACCGAAAACCGTGACCCTACAACCGTGATACAAACAGAACCGTGGGTTTTGTGAAGCGTGCCACCCCTAATATATATATATATATATACACACACACAGTGAGGCCAATAATTTCGCAAGTTCTCTTACTTAGAAATCATGGAGGGGTCTACAATTTTCAGCATAGGTGCATTTCCACTGTGAGAGAAATTTACATATTTATTTTATTATATTTGATATTATATTTAAATTTATTTAATATATAAACATATTTCCATTAAATATATACATGCATGTGTTTGTATTTACAGTATATATACTTAATATATTACGCAAATAATATATTATGCAATTAATCGCGATTAATCATTTAACAGCACTAATATATACATATATGTGTGTGTGTACAGTAATGTGCAAAATCTTAGGCTGCTAGTATTTCCACCAACAAAAAATGGTTTTAAGCGGGTTATTTCTATCTTTTGCGGTAGCATGTCAGGTGGAAAAATCAGTTTAGTTTTCATAACATTTTTTTTGTCATTAATTGTAATAATGCAGTGAGATTATTGTCTGCACAAGGAGTCTGACTCCAGCCAGTGCTCCACACAGAGATCTGATCATCATCCAGTCTGTCTGGAACGACATGAAGTAACATAACAAACTGAGATTAAATCCAGAAGAATAGTGTACCTCGGAACAGAAGCTGTTTTACCAAAAGCTGTTATCCCAAATATTTATCTGATTTAGTTAATAGAAGTTAATTGTTAAATTAAATCTATTTATGCCATTATATTTGAAAGCATCATCCAAATTTTTTTACACAAGTGTCTAAAACTCTGAACAGTACTGTAGTTTTCATATGTGTGTGTATATAAATGCATATACATACTTAAACAACTTATTTTGACCCTTTTCTTTTTTTAAGTTTAAACACTATTGCACGACTCCATTAGTGACATGTAGTCATGTTTCAGAGTTGATTGTCTAGCAATCTTGATTGAAACATTTTGAAAAATGCAGGCATATGCTAATCAAGAATAGATTTGCTCTAATCAGAGTTAAATTCCAGTATCAAATTTGTTTGCAACATGACGGGAAAAGAAAATCACCCAAACTGGGGCTCTGCAGCAAATGCTTTCAGAACAACAATAAAAAACAAGCATCTGTACTCCTCCACCAATCAAAACAGCTCCTGACAGAATGTCTGTTGGTACAGACAGCTAATGAAATGGGATTTCTGAATACTCTTTATGACGGCAAATGCTCGGATGTAGAATTAAACAAAATCAACTGGGTGCACGGCGACATGCTTTTCTTTGTACTTTATTATGTTTTATTTTGATCTTTGAGCAAAAAAAAAAAGAAAAAACACGAGAGGATTTTTGGACGGTACCTCTGTAAGTGCAAGGCATTATGGGTAGGGTGACTCTGTAATGAGAGTCTTGCCGGTCTCTAAAATTGGCTTCCCATGCGTTCAATTTCCAAAAGAGCAAGAAAATGAAAGGAGCTCATCTGAAGTTCTCAATTCATGGCTAAATGAAAATGAAAGTCAAATATGGCAGATATTCTGCTCCACAGCAACAATAGCACTGTGAAAAGAGAGCGCATGCAAGAGAGGGAGGAAAAACTGAAAGAAAGAGAACAATCTTGATCTTGTCAGTCGTCTGCCTGGTTTGATTGGAAAAATCTAGCCACCAAGACTCCCGGCAGCTGGGATCCATGTGGCCTGTAAAACAGAGACTTTTGATGGCTCTTCATCAGAAAAAAAGACTCCATTTCAAGCCTAGCACACACTTTTGAACTCTTATTCTTTCCACTCAAGACCAAAGTAAGTTCTCCAGCATCTGATAAGTCCCCAGCTCTCTCAACAACCATCTGTTACGGCATTTCCCCCCTGAAGAATCACCCCAGTCCTCCTCCTCTCTCTCCTACCGAGCATAAAGCAGAACCCCACTGATGCCTCGTACTTAGTAAATTACATTTGCAACCAGCAGGAATAAATACTAGAGATAAAGACTGCTGTAATGTCCTCAAATCCATTAGAATCTCATATTCACACATTGCAGAAATCACATTACAACACAACTAATATCATTTCACCCAATTCGGCTGCCGTGAGTGAAACAGTAACATCACACATAATGGATTTTTCCTCAGTCTGCTCTGTCTTGGATTCCATTAGGATCTGTGTTAGACTTCCTTCCCATATTCTTGCTTTCCTTGAACATTCACTTGTTTTCTTCATACTATGTAAAATGTAAATTATTTGAGTATATTGCACCACAATCCAGGGCGTGGGAAACATTTACATTGTATTTGATTATGTTGCAAGCACTGACAGTGCAACTAGATCAATACAATATGTGCTCTAACACATTCACAGCAAAAAGTATAGTGCGATTCTGCCCTAAGAACACTTTTAAGAAACTAAACTCTCAAGTGTACAGTAAACTAAACTTCCACGCACACACTAAACTAAAAACTATATTTCTATGTGCACTATAAACTGAACATCTTTTTTAAGCTATTTCTAAACTATAAACTAAACTTATGTTCGGGTATAAACAAAAAAAAACCTTCTATGTGTATTGTAAATGAACTAAAAACAAAATTAACCAAACTTTTGTACACTCTAAACTAAAACCTGTGTTCAATGTAATTTAAACTAAAATCTAAACTAATTTATGTGCACTCTAAACTAAACTTTTATGTGCAATGTTCACTGCCATCTAAATTAACTAAATGCAAACGTTTATAGAACGTGCACACTAAACTCGTTCACTGTAACTCTACAGCTATATTGCACAAGTTTAATGACAATATTCCGGATACCTGAATAAAGTGTAATGAGGAAAGAGGTACATTGTATCATTGTATATGGGAATGTGTGAAAGTGAAACCCTTTTGGCAAGGTGTTATTGAAATGATTGACCAAATCTTATCAAAGAAATGACCACTGGATCCTAATATTTTTATCCTAATATTTTAATTTAATTTAATTTAATTTAATTTAATTTAATTTAATTTAATTTAATTTAATTTAATTTAATTTAATTAATTAATTAATTTATTTATTTATTTATTTATTTATTTTTTATTAGGGATTGGGTTGAAGGGAGGGAGAATGGGATGATTATTATTCTGTAATTGTGCAATCTGTTGTGATATGCAAACTGAAAAAAGTAAAACAAATATTGGTAAAAAAAAAAAGACTAAGACTAAATTTGTATTTGTACACAACTAATGTGCACTCAAAAAAAAAAAAACTAAACTCCTATGTGTGCTCTAAACAAACAAAAGAAACGTGCTCTAAATTAAAACCAACGTTTTGTGTGCACTGCAAACTTCACTTATCTAAACCAAGAAAAAAAATGTCATTGGTAATTTAATGCCTACAATGAATTAAGCATATTTTTAAGATATTTAAGGTTTAGTGCATTGTGACATATTTTCATGACAATTAAGCATGCTATTCCAACAGTTCTCATAAGTTGAATGACAGAATAAACCTCATTCTTTAAAAAAAATAATATGAAACTAAAAAAAAAGACATCACAGATTTAACCCTAAAATGACATTTGTTGTACTGCCTTAATGCTGATTTTGACTAATAAAAAAAAAGACATCCTGTATTACAGTAATTAGAACCTAATGAGAAAAATCATTGAAAATAATAAGAATAAGGTGTTTACTCAAAAGTAAACACCTGGACGCATTACAGTAATGAGAATTTGAGCAGGAAATATATTTAGTTGTCATTAAAAAGACGTTTTATTTTCTTCATGCAAAAGCATTTTATTTAAAAAGTTTAAGAAATAAATATCCAACATCACTTTCTGCTAATAGCGAAGTGAGACACCATAGGGATAGAAAGAGAGACGTGCTTAGCGAGCCAGGGCAGCACAAGTCACTGATGCACTGTAAAACCATTAACTGAAGAAAAAAAACCCATGGTAGCAACTTACAAGCAGTTAGGCAATAAACACCTTAATTGTTCTCTTCGGCCTATTTTAGTGCAAAAATTAGCAGCACTACCTTAACTAACGCTTACCAAAAGTACCATCAGAGAGGACACAGAGCCGCCCACAATAATGAAGGATGCCAAGGTGAGCTGTATCAGCGCCCCAACACAATCAGGCTGCGAGCCAGAGCTTCACAGAGCCTGCACAGAGCAACCGGGGCTACGTGGCAGAGGATTCATTTCAATATGAGAGAGAAAGAGGGAGTAGCCTGGAGTAACTGCAGTAAATCATGTTTTAAATCAAATTGAAATCCTGTGGCTTCACCAGGGATTCACCAGCCAGCTTGCCCAAAGCTACAACACATTCCACTAATGCAACATTATGACACCAAAGTCTACAGACTCATGAATAAGCACCATTTATAAAGGTCGTCAGGGAGAGATGGACGATACATGTGCAGCCCTACCTTTAGGAACGTGATGAATTAATCAAATACCACCAGGGTTGGTAATTGAAATTTCCCCAGAAAATACTACATACAGTTGTGTTCAAAATAATAGCAGTGTTTTTTAAAACGTGAGTAAAGCTCAGAATTCTTATAATATTTTTATACACTGCACATTATATTTTACTTCAAAACATGAAGAAAAACTATCAATATTTTAATTACTTTACAGAGAATGATGGAAAAAATTATAGTGGGCTTGACCATGCTTTACGGTCTTCCGAGTGAACTGTGGCTTTAATTCAGTGTTTGGGGGTTGACTGAACCCACTCTGAAGACCATGAAGCATAGTGGTGCAAGCATCATGATATGGGGCTGTTTCTCTTACTATGGTGTTAGGCCTATTTATCGCATACCAGGGATCATGGATCAATTTGCTTATAACAAAATACATGAAGAGGTCATGCTGCCTTATACTGAAGAGGAAATGCCCTTGAAATGGGTGTTTCAACAAGACAATGACCCCAAACACACCAGTAAGAGAGCAGCATCTTGGTTCCAGACCAACAAAATTAAGGTTTTGGCCCAATCCCTGGACCTTAACCCAATAGAAAACTTCTGGGGTGACATCAAAAACGCTGTTTCTGAGGCAAAACTAAGAAATACAGAGGAATTGTCAAATGATCCGTGGCTGGAATACCTGTTTACAGGTGCTAGAAGTTGGTTGACTCCATGCAGCACCTATGTGAAGCAGTTCTCAAAAACAGCGGCTATTCAACTAAATATTAGTTTAGTGATTCATAGGAAAGCTAAATCTTAACCTTTATGAAGTAAATATTTGAGTTTGTATTGTATTTTTTTGAACAGCCCAATATCATTTTTTCCGTCATTTTCTGTAAAGTAATTAAAATATTGATAATTTTTCTTCATGTTTTGATGTAAAATATAATGTGCAGTGTTCCCTATAAATGGAAATAAAAATATAAGAATTCTGACCTTTACTCACATTTTAAAAAACACTGCTATTATTTTGAACACAACTGTACGTAATATATTACATGTGTTTTCTTCCAAAGATTTAATAGAAAAAAAAAAGGTTTCCAAAAATGTAAACGTTTTGAGTACTGATGTTCAGTTCTCTGAAATTACAAAAATAATCACTAAGAGAAATTTTTAGAAATCAGTAACAAAAAACATAAAATGTGTGTATGTAAAAGTATTAAATGGACAAAAAGAATCATTAACAGAATAGTTTGGGAAACAGCAGCAAAAGAAAAACTAAATATAGGCTTAACACAATTTGTGCATTCCAAACACTAAAACCAAAAACGAAAAGCAAACACAACAAAATATAAAACATTTAATGTTTTTTTTTCTTTAACACTGTACATACAACAAAAGCTGTTTGATTAAACAAAAAACAAACCAAAACAAAAAAAAAAATAAAATAAAACTGAAAATGTTTTGGCCATTCCAAATACTATTAATCCAACAGCGAAACAAAAGAAAACATGTAGTGCATTTTTCAAAAACTGCAGATGCAATTCCAAGCAATTTTGCTTTTCATAAGACTGGCGATTGAATCACGCCGTATCATTTTTACAGGTGAACGTTGGCAGGGATCTAACCAGCATGAGAGCTAAGTGAGCACAAACAGCCGTCTTCATCCTCCGTTCCTATTTTCAGCTTCTCTAATTTGCTTTCCACCTCTCCTCGCGTCTTTCTCCTCCAGAGAGCTGGGCCTGGTATTCGGCATTCATTCTCTCATATAAAGAGCCTAATCGGGGGTTATTACCTGCTCAGCATGGCAAGCACACCGCCTGAGCCAGGAGCTCTGATTCATCATTAGAAACGTCTCAATCTGCAGTTTAAAAACATAGCTCTGCACATTCAGTCCATTGCTTGAACAGGAATTATAAGCTTTGGAGACATGTGCGCATGATCTGCTCAATAAGCTCTATAAACTGAAGCAGCATTAATGCTGAAACATTAAGTCTCTGTATTTAGTGCAGTGTTTTACCTGTTAATATTATTACAGCTTTGACATCTTATACACACACAGGAAGCGTACCTAGGTTGGTCACTCAGGAAGCATACGGATGCCGCCCGAAGAACACAGGAACAGGTCATCATCAGTAATTGTCAATTATATGCTTTGATGTGCATTTAACTCTAATTTGTATTCTTTAAATGAGCAGTTTCCCTACAGCACTTGTTGGATTATGGAGCGACTGGAGAGTGTTTGACCCTGAGCTTAATTAATGCAGAAAGATAGATTGTCCAATCCAATAATCCAATTACATTTTATTAGCCATTAGACACTGTGCATCTCTCTCTGTATATATCTTAAATACATGGGTCTTAGACAGTAGCGCATATAAATTATTATTAGATGTAGGACTAATTTCTGTGAAAAATGCATAAAAATGTATAAAGAAGCTAAATTTTTCATTGTATCTCTCACATTTAAAATGTACGTTAAAATGCAAATATAAAGTGTATGACTCAGTACATCAATACTGGTTGTTTTGCAATGTAAGTATGTAAAGCCAAAAATATGTCACAAAATGAGAAGATAAATAAATTATTACACACATTACAAGTCTCTTCCTCTATGTGTATATACACACACACACACACACACATATTCATGTTTTCCTCATTTTCAGTCTAAAAAAGTTTTCAATCCAAAAAAAAGATTGCTGCTCTAATACAAGATGGACTCCATTTTGACAAGCTCGTTCCTTTTTTTTTTTTTTAGGAAATCTGTGAAATGGCCACTCTCTTTTTTTTTCATCTGCTCCTCTGTTGCTCATCTTCCTGGGGAATGAAAGAGCAAGGAAAAGAGAAGAATCTGTTCCCAGACGAATCGACAACAGAGACCGTCTTTCTTCTGAAGCCTGACCCCAGACACGCCAAAGGATCAATCAATTACTCTCTCCACTTCAGCAATCAAACAACATTATTATCAGGCATCAGCTCGTCGACCTGGAAAGGCTGGCGAATCAAAGGCTGCTGTGATGTAGCTGCCAGAGCTCTATGGCTCGGCGCTAACAGAGAGTGGCACCTGCCCTCCGCTCCGGGAGGTGAAATACAAAGAGTCAGGGACACGCACACAAACACAGGCGCACACACTTGTGTACACATACTGAGGTGTTAAGATGAAAGGTGTAGACCATACGGATAACTACATGGCCACATTCATCTGACCTCAAAAACACGAAGCTTACACGCACACAAACAAAGTCAGTCAATCACCATTTCCTCTACAGCTCTGCTATGCTATTGACGGATACATTTATATATGGTCTTAAAGGAATCAAATTCAAATTCAGTCATCATTTACTTACCCACAAGTAGTTCCAAACCTGTATGAATTTCTTTGTTTTGGCGCACAAAAAGGAAGATATTTTGAAAAATGTTTGTAACCAGGCTGTTTTGGTCACCATTGGTCTTCCATAGTAGAAAAAACAAGCCAATGGTTACCAAAAACAATGTCCTTGCAACATTTCTGGGTCTTGAACATAGGTTCGTTGTTGTTTATGTACTGTAGGGTCAGTTTTTGGATTTCATCAAAAATATCTTAATTTGGTCTTACGGGGTTGGAAGTAAATGAATGGGAAGTAATTAATGAAAGAATTTTAATTTCTGGGTGAAAAGGGTGAACCTTTAAATGAGGTTGTCAACCTATAATACCTGTGCAAATGAGAAATCCATGGTTAGACACAAGCTCCAGAATTTAACTAAAGCCTATCAAATAGCTGCCAAGAGTAAAATCAATGCAAAAAGGCCCGAAAGCACTAATGGCACAATTATTTATTTAGTCAAACCTAACTAGACTATTTATTAGAAGAAAGCATGTTTGCCTGAGACTCGGAAATACATTTGTGCTGCTACCCATCTCTAAATTGATACAAAACACAAATTTATAGTCAAAACAAGAGTAAAAATGAAATGAAAAAAACAGGTGGGGAAATGATTAAAAAACCCAAGGATTCCATAATCCTGCAAGAGCTAGGTCACCTCTGCACTTTAACTTTGCCAAACCAGAGAAGTCAAGGTCAAAGGTCATGGGCTAACACCACAGAGACAAAAGGGGAGTATGACACTCCGTCCTGCCACAGATCTTACAAATCCACTCCAAGCCATATCCTCTATAATTTATAAAGTTCCCGACTGGAGCAAAATCCAGCCACTGGAGGCTAAAATCAAGTGCAGAGGAGAGAAAGCGGTTTCGTTATTATAGTGAGAAGTCATTGTGTCTGAGCGAGCACAACACTGAGCGCCATTATTAATGAGGAGCTGTCTAGCAGTGCACTGACCATAGTTTCGCTTGACAACAGGAGGGATAGTGGTGTCCTGCTGGGGTCAAAGGTCATTAGTAACAGTAGGAGTACGGGCACTGTGCTTATATGATACGCTTTGGTCATTACTGTATCAGAGTGCCGGGCCTGAGAGAGACAAAGAGAGAGAAGAGCCATGTTTAATGCATGGCCGGGTGTGTGCAGCTAGCCGAGGCTATTCCGGGCCACAGTGATGACTATCACTGCATTAGAGCGGCCACTGGGCAGCATTAATCTTTAATAACACACATACGAGGATTCATGAGCAACCTAAGATCTTCATGACACTGGTCCTTTTTCTTCTCGGTGCGTATGACAACTGGTCGGCTGTTGACTGATGAAGTAAGGATTTGGGGCTCTCACTCTGTGGGCACAAGTATGTGTATATATATATATATATATATATATACTCCATAAAGTCTAGGGACATACTGAAAATATGGATTTTTATTCATTTAAAGCTGGTATGGATTTAGATTTTTTAAGTTTAAAAAGTTGACCAAAAAAATACTAAACACAAGAAAAATAAAAACAAACAAAGTAAAGCAAATCAAAGCGAAACACACAAAAAAAAACCTATTCAACAATTCTATTCAAAATCCATATTTGTTTTTCAATTCAACTTTTCACTCAAATAGAAAATTGCAAAACCATGCAAAATAAAAAGCAAAGCCACACAAACAACAAAAAACATTTCAGAATTCCTTTTCGGTTTAACTTTTCATTCAAATAGTTTTTCGTTCATATATTTCACAAACAAACAAAAAAAGTATATATATACATACATATCCCATTGTTACCATCCTTACATTTCTATTTCAGCCATCCACTAATTCTTGTTAGGACTCCAGACACTCACCTTGACAACAGCCCTATCCACACCTTCCCTGACTACCGCTTAGCAACAGAATGGGTTATTCTAGCAGTTTCCTGTATGAAATCATCTTTTTTTGTAACACTGGGCATTGTGAGTGAGTCAGCGCTTGCATTACAGGGTGTGATAACGGCAACTGAAACTTAAACTTGTATTTAAATGTTCGTTCTAGACAGGACACCAGTAAAAAGTGTTTTTTTTGTCTCTACAGGAATCTAGTATTACTACTGACTACTGAATAGACGCAGTATAGCATACACTCACTAATAGATTTTTTTTTTGTAGTACAGTATATATAATATGCCTTTGTTGAGTGTGGCAGAGTATGTAAATTACACATGGATACAAATACACATGGATACATTAAACTCAAAAAGTTTTCCAGAAGAAAAGACAAGGCCTAGACCCCCACTGGTCCATCAAATCTCCAGCACAATCTCAGGCAGACGTGTGGCTTTATTAAATTCGAAAGTCAGTGAGACACAGGCAACTTGCTGAAGTGGCACTTTTTCACGGCGACTCTTTTTGTTCGATACTCAGCTCTTTAGTATTTACTTATGCATGGAGCGCAGCGGAGAGGAGGGAGAGATAAAGGGCATCTGCAAGATAAAGCCATACCATAGATGAGAGAAACAAGAGGGGGGAAAAGACAGCACAGCAGCATTTCTCCCCCTCCCTTCATAAGAGCGTGGATGTCCGTCACCGCCATGCAAAACAAATAGCTGTGCTGCTATCTCTGCCTGTTTTCTAACCTTTACCACGGGAAAATACACCATATTCCTCTTCGCTGTTCTGTTTCTCTCTGATGTATAATGCAGTGCAATATTCACAGCTATGCTGTATAGTGTTTGTGCACGTACGACAGGGTTATTTACTCCCTGGATATATGAGAAAAGATTAAAAAAGACAAAGGAAAGGCCCAGCTGAGGATATTCTTAAAACTGGCACACTGACTGTGACGCTCACGCTGAACTGTAATGTGGACTGGATTTGAACAAAAGGACAGGGTGCTAAAATAGGAATGAAAGTTACCAAATCAAGACAAGGGTCTAAATATAGCATGTGAAGCTAGGTGAAAAGGTGTTCGCAACCCATTTTTACTTCAGTAATCCAAAATATTTCAAAGTAAAAATGGATATTTAGAAAACATATTTATGAATTGTTTAAATTGTCTGTACTCAACATTTATTTAAAGGAAAAAAGGCTGAAAAACAGAGCATTTGATAAAAAGAAAAGCCATTTTAGAGGTGAAGGAAGTTATTACATTTTGATGAAAGATTACAAAGACAAGTATTTTTCTTTGGCCTTCTTTGAACATAAATTGTTCACAATAAAGCCACATCGCAAAAAATGCTTACTAGGTTGACTTTTGAAGTAGACTTTTTAAAAATGATTTTCTAAAAACAAAAACTAAAATAATAAAAAAATACTATTATAAATAACAATACAATAATAAAATAGAACATAAAATATAGGAAATTCAAATAAATAAATATTATTCAAATTTGCTAAACACTTAAAATGTATTCAAATTATTAATTATTATTATTTAGGATTTAACTGTAAAATTCGAAGAAAATGAGGATTTAAAAAAAAGTTATTATTAATTCATGTCACATTTAAACCTCAATATGACCTAGCAAGGTGCAAGAGCACCCAGCAAAACCAGCAACTAACTAAAGGTGCAGTAAGAGGTCTTGGAAAATGCTAAATTTGGCCTGATAGCACCCTCCGTCTCCGTCTCACCCTCCCTTAAAACCGCTATCCAAAGCCACATGTCCTGAACCCATGAACGCAAAGTTCACAAACAGATCAGACGACCATAGACCATAGATATGTCCTTCAGCGGTGAGAAAACATCATTACAGTTAATAAAAGTACTACAATACCAGGAAGGGCGATCAGTTTGTTGATGTTTGTCTGCCATTCTTGCTCTGTCTACATAGTGTGCATGATGTGCTGATGCTGATGAAGCGTAAGACCACTTAACTTGATGATTGCTATCGGGATGTGATGAGACTTTCAACCAGCATAACAAAAAATGTTTCTGAAGACAATCACCTATTAAGAGATTAGAGATAGAGACACCTGCACCATTAAGAGATTTTAACAGTGTTCTAGATACATGGAAAGTAACCCAGTTCTAGCAGTTCTAGCTCTTATTTCAAAACTTTTAAGCTCTGGTGGTCTGTCTACGATAAATTTGTGGACACCGTTTGTCCTTTCCGTTTCGAGAGGACACCAAATCAGCTTGAGACACTGCAAGGTGCACATACTAGCGACAGATCGATGGCTCACCCCTAATCTCTGTCAACACAGAGGGAAGGAAAAGCGACAGTGAGAGAGAGAGCAGAAAGACATTTGTGTGAAAAATGCTTGTTGTACAACGAAAGCAACTGACAGAAGATTATTACACCCTGACAAAAGCCCTAATTGGGCCAGAGAGCCGGGTAAACAAAGCCTCTCCAGCCCTCTCCAATCAGAGCACACTGATAATTGCAAGTGATGCTGGTGTTCAGTGTCTTCTGTCCTTTCAGATACATAAATACAGCATTTAGACGCTGCACCTGAATGAGAAGCCACTACAAAACCAGTTGTGACATAACCAATTGTGCTACATGTGATGAAACAATGCTGTTTTTGACTGATGCAGACACACACAATAAGGGAACTGAATACTATAGATTAATTAACAAAAAAGAAAAGAAACTTTATTTTACAGTCACACCTATTAGATGCTTATTAGCATGCATTTTACTTGAATATTAGCCATTTATTAGTTCTAATTAAGTACATATGCCTTATTCTACATCGATAATTCTATCCAATACCTAAACTTAACTACCTAACTAACTATTAGAAAGCAGCAAATTAAGAATTTATTGAGGGAAAAAGTCATAGATAATAATTAACAAGTGTTACCTATTTTAAAGTGTTACTAAAGAATAAAAAAAGTTACATTTTAGTTCTAAATTGTGCACTAATTTGTGTTTTATTTATGCTTAAAAAGAGAATGTGATTTACCAATGAGGTAAGAAAAAAAATATTATACATATATACACAGTTTTATGCGAAAGTTTGGGCACCCTTGCAGAATCTGTGAAAAAATTTTAACAAAATAAGAGAGATTTTACAAAATGTCTGTTATTTTTTTTTGAAAGTGAGTGAAAACTGCTCTTAACGCACCATCTTTCCGTCTGGAGCATCTGTGAATGTTTGATAGTTTTTTTAATAGTTGTGTTTGAGTCCCTTAACTGTCCTCAGTTTGAAAACATGGATCTCAAAATCATACAATCACCCGTGGGAAAGGGTTCAAATATGCAAAAGGTGCTGGAAAACTGAAGAATCTGCAGGACCTGGCAGAAAAAGAGTGCTCAGTTAAACTGTTCAGAACAAACAAGGGACTCACGAACAACCATCACAAAAAAAATAAATAAATAAAAATCATCCAGGTAACCACACATGGTATTAAGGGTTCCCAAATATTTTCCTATTTTTTTGGCTTTGTGTAAATATCTTACTCAGGTCATAATGTACTAAACACTAACAGTAATCTAACATGCATAATGTATAATCTCTCTTATTTTGACATTTTATACATATATATATATATTTTTTTTTTTTGTTTAATTTGTATGTATATATATATATGTGTGTGTGCTTACAAAAAATGAAAGGGGTGAAATAAATAAATACATTTCAAATAATTTAAATTATGTTATATTTCTCCTTATAACAAGAAATGAAATTGGCAACAGAGTAAGAAAAATAAAGATGTCTAAATAATAGTAATAATGAAACAAAAAAGTATAATTTCATAGAATATAAAATTTGCATTATTAATGAATTTTGCTTATGTTGCTAAATTAATATATTAAAATGTTTTTTAAAAATCTGCAATGAGTGGAAATAAACGATAAAAGCAACCAGAACGTCCTCATGCTCCAGTAAACTGATCCCTAGCGAAACACATTTGTATGGACCAGAATCTGAGCAGAACTGACTTTGTCAGACATATTGAGTCATTTAGAGACATGCAAGGCCATTCTGGCAAATGGCAGTGTGCTATTGCACAGTTTGTTTATATAACACTAAAGTTTGACTTTTTCTTCAGGAAATGTCTGCCAGATGGTCCACGGAAAGCTAGCCTCCTACACACAACGACATGTTCTTTGTAAGGTGATAGTGACTTTAAAAAAAGATGTTTAACAATGTGAAAATATGTTATGTCATTTGCAGAGTTTCTCAGGCGGAAAGCTTTCTGTCATCATGAGCCAATCGGATGACAGTGATAAAGCCTTATTAGGCTCAACGGTATGCTTATCATATTAGCTGTCGATATCCTACAAATATCACAGAGATCCTTTACTGACACTTGGTCCTAATATGTGCTGAGAGGAGAAGAACAGGAAAGACTATCGCGGCTCTTCGTTTCTGCACTGTCCTATCATCATGGCAGTCTTCCTATCTTGAGTAGGGCAAGACATGACCAGATAATGAACGGACATGACTGGATGGATGAGAGAGTAGATGAATGAATGGATACCTGGAAAAAGCTATCTGAAAGTGTTTCCGTTCATCTTAATGGGAGTTGCTTGGCTGGCGCATGATATCCTTCCATATGGGTTTGTAATGAGGCACTTGTGTGAACAGGGTCATGATGAACTACCACCATCTTCTCCCAACATAAGACATTGGACATCAAGGGAGATGTTTTGACATTGTCCAATCCCATTCCAAATTTTTAAACTTTCAGTTTCTGGTCTTCTCAAATTGTTTTAGCAGAGACGGCTACCTGGGCTACAAGTTTATATTTTTAGACCACTGTAAAACATATAAAACACAATGCTGCTTTTATATCTGTGGTCACAAACAGTCAAACGTGTTTAACGAAAAAAAAAAAAAGGTACAGAACTGTCCAGGAAATTGGCCACAGCCATCAATAACTCTAAAAGTTTTGACACTTCTCAAATAGCCTCCTCTGTGATCTGCAGAATTGCTTTTTCCCCATCCCTTTGAAGAAATTGATACCTTGTGTAAAAGAGAGCAAGAGAGAGATCAAAAAGAGGGGATTGGGGGAAAGATGTCAAACTAAAATAATAGTGCTACAACAGGAAAAAAATATTGAGTTTTACAATTACCTACAATTGTATCTAAGTGTGAAACTGATGGAAACCGTTAAACTGAGAGCAAAAACAGAGAGAAATACAGGGCTGAAGAAGACAAGAGAGAACGGTCATAATTTTTAAACTAGACAAGCACCGATATATACTGTAGTTTGCGTGAAGCTTTCTCAAAAAACTAATAATAATAACAAAAAATTTAAGGAATAGTTTAAGCAAAAATTAAGACTTTGAAACCTGTATAATTTTCTTCTTATGTTGAATAATTTTGAAGAACTAAACAGTTGATGGCCTCCATTGGCTTCCATAAAAATACTATTGAAAAAAACTAAATACTACTGGGGAAATTAATAAGGCCCATTCACTGTTTGATTTAGGGGTGTCAACAATAATCGATTCGGCGATGCATCGCAATGCGGGGCATGAACGATTCAGCATCGATGCGGCAAAGTGCCATAATCGATTATGTCACTGTTTATTTTCTGGCGGA